>OY282644.1:3529567-3784567 GCA_958299015.1 Tetanocera ferruginea
CAAATATAAGTTTATTACATATGCATATGTTATTATTTTATTCATAAACATACTTCAATAACGTATATCGTCTTTGTATGTATTTCCACTAAGTTTTATGTTTAAGCTTTTAATATTTATAATTGGAATTAATTTTCTTTATAATAAATTAATTAAATTAATAAAAAACAACAAAAAAAATTATGTTCGCATATAACGACATTCGGTTATAACGACGAAATAATCCGGTCCCTTCAGGGTCGCTATAACCGAATTCCACTGTATTTTACATTTTTATTGTTATGTTTTTTTTTTATTTTTAATTTTATTTTTATTTTTATATTTATTTTAATTTTATTTGTATTTTTATTTTAATTTTTATTATTATTTTTGTTGTTATTTTTATTTTTATTTTTTTTTTATTTATATATTTATTTTTACTTTTATTTTTATTTAATTTTTATTTTTATTTTATTTTTATTTTTATTTTTATTTTTATTTTTATTTTAATTTTTATTTGTATTTTTATTTTTATTAATATTTTTGTTGTTATTTTTATTTTTATTTTTATTTTTATTTTTATTTTTATTTTTATTTTTATTTTTATTTTTATTTTTATTTTTATTTTTATTTTTATTTTTATTTTTATTTTTATTTTTTTTTATTTCTGTTCTTATTTTCATTTTAATTTATATTTTAATTTTTGTTTTTGTTATTATTTGTATTTTCATTGTTTTTATTATTTTATTTTTGATTTGAATTTTTAATTTAATTCTTATTTATATAAATACTTATAAGTTTTTTTTTAATTTTTATTTTTAAGTTTTATTTTTATTTTAATTTTAATTTTTTTTTATTAGTTGCGTTCTTATTTATATATACATATATCTTTTTTAGTTTTTATTTTTATTTTATTTTTATTTTGATTTCTATTTCTATTTCTATTTCTTTTTATATTTTTATTTTTATTTAAATTTTTTTTATTTCTTTTTATTTAAATTTTGTTTATTTCTTATAGTCTTATTTTTTTATGTTTTATTATTATTTATTTTTATTTCTAGGTTGTTTTATTGTTTTTTAAATTATTTATATTTTTAAAACTAATAAATTAATGTTTTTATTAATAATATTTAATATTTTAACTTTAGTTTTATTTTTTTTTAATTTTTACTTTTACTTTTAGTTTGGGTTTTATTCTTATTGGTATTTTTTGTTTAGTTTATGTTGGATATTGTTTTCATTTATATTCTTGATTTTAGTTTCTTAATATTATGTTTTTAAATTTTTTTTGTTTTTTATATACTATAGTTTATTATTTTAGATTTTTTTTAAGCTTTGTGAAGTCTTAAGTGATGGAGGCTTAAGAAAACAAAAAATTCTTCAAAAACTGGTATTGTAAATCTACCATATCTTTAATGTGATCAGTGATGCTTTTCTGATATGTAACTTTTTGAGTTAAATTTGCTTTCTAAAGTTTTTGAAATACATGCATACATAATCATACAATTCTGAATGTTTTTTTTTCTCATAAAATTCAACATTTTTAAAAATTTTATTTCAAATATCACTGCAAATTCATCTCAGTTAATCATAAAATAGACTCTTACAAGCTGTTGCAGTTAACTTGCAACAAACTCGTTATAAAGTGCATCATTTGACTAAAAAGTAGCAACAAAATCGTTAAAATCGTTCATTATCGCGACATAATAGCGTAAACAAGCAATTTGACAAAATTATCAGCGAAATAAACGCGAAAATCATAAACAAAAGCAAATAAAATTTCTGCTGCATCTACCAACAAGAGCTATACTACCAGCCAACATGCAGCGCCGAACGTGGCACCCACTTTGTGGTCATGTTTTATAGTATTCATCAAACAAAATTGGCGAACGTAAATGGCCAAAGTGAAGCGAAGTGCAAACAATGAGCGCGTTTTGCATAAAATGGATACCACTTCAGTGTGAGTAGCAGCAGCAGGAGGAGCAGCAGACAGCAGCAGGACGCGCTCTAAGGACACTGGCGAAAATGTACTCGCTCATACAATTTACAGCTAATGACGATGGCGTTGTTGTCATTGTTGTTCTAAGCTTTAGCAATTTTTTGAAGAGTGCATTTTTGGTTTTTTATTTTTTGGTATTTTTTTTTTGGTTTCTTGTTTACCCAATAAACGAGAAATGCGCGTGCATTTGTTCAGCTGTCATGACGTGATGTTCTCATGCATTTTTGGTGCTTAATTATAACGAGTGCCCAGCATGTAGATGCTTGATGAAATTATGTAGATGCTTGTGCATGTGTGTGTGTGTGTGTTTTTAAATCAAAATTTGCAGTCATAGAGAGCACTCAATATGAGCGAAAAAAAAATCCCAACATCAAGTCAAAAAGTCAACAACTTTAACTGTCAACAACATGTGAGTAGTTTTTTTGGCTTTTTAGGCAAAAATAAAATTAAATAAGTTCTATGGCTAAAATTAATTTATTTGAAAATTTTAAAACTTTTGACAAGTTTAGGCAGCTATTTGTGTGGTTTCATTACTTAACACACATACATATAACATTAGTTGCATTAGTTGTTTGTTTTACATTTCTTTGCCAAAGTTTAAAATGACTTTTACATGTAGCGCATTTGCTGTGAATGTATGCATGCCACATACCAAGCAGGTTGTTTTTGTTTTTGCTAATGTACGAAATATATTTTTTAATTACTTCATTTCCAACCAAACAACTAATGCAAGCTTCTTAATCTTGATGCATGCTGCCAACATGACTTTACAATATTCAAAATAATTTTCCATGCTGGTTGATATTGTTGTTGTTGTTGATAAACTTTAAGTTACTCGTACTGTTAGTGCTTGTTTTGCATACTTTTGGTTACAATTCCAAATGTAATTACATGAAAATCCTTTCATTGTAGCTGCTGCTGCTGTTGCTGCTGCTTAAGTCGAGTGCGTTAATTTAATGTCAAAATGTTATGACAAGATTTTAACTTCATTTAAAAGGTTGTTGCCGCAGCAAATGAATGCAATTTTCATTACGCTGAAATGTTGTGTAAAAGTTTTATGCTCAAAAAAGGATTTGTAAGAAAAAAAAACAACCAAAAAAAAGCCGAAAATGGCAAAATCTTACCGAATACCTTAACTAAGAATGCTGAGTGAAGTCTTGCAAGTAGTTTGCAAGTTTTGCAGCTTGTCAATCTTTATAACGCTTTGATTATGTTTAAAATAAGGTATACAAATTTGAAGACAAGAGTTGGATATAGCAAGAAAAATAATTTGGCTTAGCTTTTAACTATGGATAGTTATCAAATATATCAAAAATTTCGACATCAAAAGTCATAAGGTAGAAATTATTTGTGCACATATTTTTAATGTGCGATATTTTGCTCGGAACTGTATGTTAACTAATGAAAATTATTTTAATTTTTAACTTTTAAATTTATTTTTAAATTTTCTAAAATTTGTCAAAAATTTGATGCGCAATTGCCAGCCTTATAGCGGTGACAACAAGCCCAAATGACACGAAAACGAAAACTTGCCATTTTTTTTACCCACAATTCTGTAGAAAGTTTTAACATTTCCGTTAGCCACAAAAACCTTTTATTATGCAACTTCTTTAACTTCTTAATAGCTCTGTCTGAGTTGAATGTTTTGAGTGCTGGTTAATTGTTTTCAACCAACCCCTTTGATGTGACAATATTTCTTCTCTCTAAAGCCAGATAAACATGACTTTTATGCTTTGTCGACAATCATAAAATAAGAACATTTTCAGACCCTTCAACTAACTGTTCATGTTGTTCTTTTGCCGAAAACATATATTCGGGGTCAAAAAACTTAACTTAATTTATTGTGTTTTAAACTTTAAGTTGAAACTTTATAGAAAGAAGCTGCTGCTTGAAACTTCTCAACTATTTAACTACTTAGTGCTTATAAATTCTTAAATACCAAACAGCCCCAAAAAAACACTATCAACCAACAAAACTAACATATATACACACATACATACAAACACCCTTAGCCGACTAACATTATTGCTGCTGTTTACACAACAAAAAACATTTATTGGCTTCTTGAACATGCGTTGAAAATCATGTTCGACAAACACAGCCCAAAACCCAAAAAAAAAAAACAACAAAAAGCCAAAAAAAAAATAAAACACAATTTAAGGATCATAACATTTTATGCGGCTTTACTGCTCTAACATGAATTAGTTAAAGGCTTGCTATGAGCCAAACACTAAGTTCGAAGTCAAACGCCTGTCAATGGGCTATAAAAGCGTTGTCATGTCAGTCTAGCCGCAACATGTTTTGCATAACTTGCCTGCGCTGATTGTTAATGAAAAGTTAATTGAAATAGACCGCAACAGCAAGGATACAGCTAGTTGTTCTCAAAGGTATTCAAGTTATTTGTATGATTTTTGCAGAGACTGGCATAAAAACGTCAAAATTTATAACAAACATTCAACTTAATGGAATATTGATACAAGCAAAGTCAGTGTTTTGGCAGAGGGTGGATGATTTTATTTAAATATTTCAGTAAATTAAAGGAATTTCGAAAATAATTAAATGAATACCTATTATCCAACAAATATTTAGCAGACAACGAGCTTGAATTTTAATATGAAAAAGAACCAAGTCAAATTTATTTAAAGTCAGGTACCGTTATCATTCTGTGCAAAACATTAAGAGATAATCAATAATTTATGATTTTTAATTTTTTGATTAGATACAAAAATTGTTTTAAATCAACAATAAAAATCATTTCTTAATTTTTATATTTTTACTCAAACACAAAAAAATCATTTTTGATTTTTATTTTTTTTATCCATCAAAAAAATAATGTATTCATTTTATAATTTTTTGGCTCAAAAATATATATAATTTTTTGCTTCTTAAGTTTTTGGTAAGAAATAAAACTAACATATTTTTAAGTTTTATTAATTCACTCGGCAATCAGCTATAATAAAATTTTTTAAAAAATTAATTTTTATTTCTTCTATTCAGATTAAATTTTAATGATTAAATTTTTTTGCTAAAGCCTGGTTCGTTTCTCTGTTCGTTTGCGTGAAATTTCACTTCCAACATACATAATTTTGTTGCGTGAAAATTCTGACCATTATTTTGTCGCGAAGAAATTGAAAAATTTGAGAGTTTGAGAAATTCTACTTTTTAAAGCAGAGGAAAATAAAAATATAAAAACAAACAAATATACGACAACTGTCAGTTTTCACTTCAAAATAAAAAGGCAGTTCAAATAAATTGTAAATGTTGCAAGATAAATGTTGCTAGTATTTTTCACAGCGGCATAGAGTTCGACATTGACGAACATGTTGTGAAAAATTTCACAAATATTTCACAGCTATTGTTTTTTTTTTATGTAGATTCAAGTTAAATTTCAAATGAAACTGAGCAGAGCTTAGAAATAAACATCGACATCCGCGCTTTATTTAAAATGACATTCCTAATAATTTTGATGAAGAAAAAATATAAAAACAATTTTTATATCTATTAAAAAAAAACAAAAACATGAAATGAGTTTTAAAATTAAGATAAACAAGATCAAGATCAAGATCAAGATCAAGATCAAGATCAAGATCAAGATCAAGATCAAGATCAAGATCAAGATCAAGATCAAGATCAAGATCAAGATCAAGATCAAGATCAAGATCAAGATCAAGATCAAGATCAAGATCAAGATCAAGATCAAGATCAAGATCAAGATCAAGATCAAGATCAAGATCAAGATCAAGATCAAGATCAAGATCAAGATCAAGATCAAGATCAAGATCAAGATCAAGATCAAGATCAAGATCAAGATCAAGATCAAGATCAAGATCAAGATCAAGATCAAGATCAAGATCAAGATCAAGATCAAGATCAAGATCAAGATCAAGATCAAGATCAAGATCAAGATCAAGATCAAGATCAAGATCAAGATCAAGATCAAGATCAAGATCAAGATCAAGATCAAGATCAAGATCAAGATCAAGATCAAGATCAAGATCAAGATCAAGATCAAGATCAAGATCAAGATCAAGATCAAGATCAAGATCAAGATCAAGGTCAAGATCAAGATCAAGATCAAGATCAAGATCAAGATCAAGATCAAGATCAAGATCAAGATCAAGATCAAGATCAAGATCAAGATCAAGATCAAGATCAAGATCAAGATCAAGATCAAGATCAAGATCAAGATCAAGATCAAGATCAAGATCAAGATCAAGATCAAGATCAAGATCAAGATCAAGATCAAGATCAAGATCAAGATCAAGATCAAGATCAAGATCAAGATCAAGATCAAGATCAAGATCAAGATCAAGATCAAGATCAAGATCAAGATCAAGATCAAGATCAAGATCAAGATCAAGATCAAGATCAAGATCAAGATCAAGATCAAGATCAAGATCAAGATCAAGATCAAGATCAAGATCAAGATCAAGATCAAGATCAAGATCAAGATCAAGATCAAGATCAAGATCAAGATCAAGATCAAGATCAAGATCAAGATCAAGATCAAGATCAAGATCAAGATCAAGATCAAGATCAAGATCAAGATCAAGATCAAGATCAAGATCAAGATCAAGATCAAGATCAAGATCAAGATCAAGATCAAGATCAAGATCAAGATCAAGATTTGATTTTGATTTTGATTTTGATTTTGATTTTGATTTTGATTTTGATTTTGATTTTGATTTTGATTTTGATTTTGATTTTGATTTTGATTTTGATTTTGATTTTGATTTTGATTTTGATTTTAATTTTGATTTTGATTTTGATTTTGATTTTGATTTTGATTTTGATTTTGATTTTGATTTTGATTTTGATTTTGATTTTGATTTTGATTTTGATTTTGATTTTGAAATTGACCACACAACCGGTTTTAATAAAAAGTCTTGAATGTGTTCGGTTGGTTTTAGCTTAAAAATTAAGTTTATTTTGGATCTGATAGATGGCGCAGATGTCGATTTTTATAAAAGTTTAAATGATCTCAACGAAAATAGTTTTTTTAAATTTCAAGAAAAAAATGTCGAAATGAATATTTGAACTGATTATTAGAAAAATTTAATAGAAATCAAAGTTTGAAATTATGAACGAAAAAGTTATTTTTACCAGAAACTTTTAAAGAAAGATATTCTAGAGTTGGATATTTTATCTCATAACTAATTCGAACAAACTATACCAGATTCGAGCAAGCTATTAAAGTGACTTTCAACCTACTAAAATTAAGTTCAGCACAGTTCACAAAATTTAAAAATGAAATTGTTTTATTGACAAAGAAAATAGAAATAAAATACTTGAAATATACTTTATTATCAAAAATATCATATAATTCCGGTAGGAGAAAACACGTGGATTTTGAATTCGAGAAAGCAGTTCTTGAAATTTTTCATTTAAAGTGTTGAAATTAAATTTCTTACTCCTCGTTTATTATTAAAGCGAAATAATTTCAAGCCTTCTGCTTACAAATTAACATAACTAATATTTGTGCAAGTGTAAGATTACGATGAACCGGATATTTATTGACACAGCGTTGGAAGTAACCCTTTTGGCGCTGAAACTTCTTTTGCATATGTTAACACAAATTAGCATAGTAAAATATCTGGTCCGACCGTCTTCAAAATATAGCTCAAACAATGTAATAAAATACTTAATGCAGAGAAATCTTAGAGGGCATCATAGTCAGCAACAACAGAATGATGCAAGGCAAACAACCCTAAAAATATTACAAAAGACAGCGAGCAGGAAATAACTTGCTAAGACAATAGCAGCATTTTGGCAGTTTAAGGAAAAAAAAAAATGAAAAACAGGCGGGTGTTAAAGGGAGGAAACCCATTAAAAGCTATACAAACCAAGCAGTCGCTACGGCTACGTTACGTTGTTGACAAAGACAATCAGACTCAAATTAGAAATTACGCAAATTTGCGGCAGCGCCATTGTTGTTGTTACTGTTGTTGTTGTGGAGAAGAAGTAAGGGTGGTTTTATTGTGGCAAGAGCCTTATAAGCAATGCTTATAGTTTCTTAGCACAACTCAGTACACTCGGCACACTTAACGTTTACTATTTTCAATGTCCTTGAGTCGCAAATAGTTGCTGCTTTCTTTTAAGCTGCTCATATAAATAAGAAAAGCAAAAGAACACTCAATCGTTCTCTTTTTCTCTTTCTCGCTTGGTAGACTTATCTTCAAAGCTGACAGTTCTTGTCAATTTGAATTTGTGTCTTCTTTGGTTTCTTTCATTAAATTGGTTGACAAAATTAATTTGCATATTAATTTCTTTTCAAGCAAAACTTCTTCGACGTGGCTGCCAAATTGGCCATTTGCAATTCACAGGCTTCGATTTTGGCTTGCTGTGTCGATGACAATTAAGGCAATTGCCCCAAAGCATATCCTAGTTGTTTTTTTTTTTTTTTTTGATTTTGTTGATTTTGCTTTTGCTTTTGCTCTTTCCAAGTTGCTGCTGCCTGCACAACTGAAAGTGTTATTGGCGCCAGCTGTGCTATAAAATTTTGCAAACATGAATAAATTTCAAAGAATTTTACTACCGGGCTTAACTTGGTAATGAACTGCAAAGTGGCGCTGTGACGTCCAGAGTGAATATAACATAAAGAAAAACTACTTTAAAGTTTTTCTTTTATTTTCTTGCTTTGGTGTAGCACAACCATTGCTGAGCAAAACAAAAAATGTATGAAAAAAAAAAGTTTTAAGTCGCAAAGTTTTTAAATCTTTACTTTTTTCATTAAACTGCTAATTCAATTAAAGCCCAGATTTAGCTGCCTACCACAAATTAAGTCAATCAATTAATTTGACCATTTTAGGCATGAGCAAAAAAGAAAAAACTTTGGCAAAGCTTATTTGCGCTGCTTTAGTGCTGAGCCGCCAATTGAGCGTATGGCGGAAAAATCACAAAACTAATGAATATTGGCAGTGGGCCGAGGTTGCAGGAATTTGAGCTGGCAAAGGCAAGAAGAAAAGGAGGGGAAGGCAACAAAGGTTAAACAATTGGAAGAGACAAATTTTTCATTCTTGCGAGCGGTTGCTTTTAGAGACTTCACTGTAATTGATGACAATTTAATTGTATGTACCTTTGTCTTGGAATTTATCTTGGAATGAGTAGTTTGAGGAAGCATAGTTGTGGACAGATATAAGGGCGGGTTAACTTTTTAAATGAAACACTGGTTTTTTGACAAAAAATAATTTTCTTTTTTAACAAAGTCTGCTTTGAGCTCTATACCCTTCTTCTAATGTTTCCTCAATCTTTTATCTCTTCCAACGAAAGTTTTGTCAAGGTATCTATTTCAAAATAGATAGTTGTTTGTTAGATGGATCATTGGAGTCAAGACTCTTTCCGCCGAAGCATTTCTATAAATTTGAGAACAAAAAACAGTAACCCGGGGCTAAGTCCGGACACAATTTTTGATTTCATTTTATGAAATTCCGCCATGGAGACTGTAAAATAGTGTATCCATGCATTGTCTTGGTGGAAAAGAACTTTGTTTGGCCTAATACGGCCGTATTTTTTCAAATCGCTTTCAATGAATGTATCGAACCACTCTCGTGGTTCTCTCCACTTTTTACTTTTTACTTTTTACTTTTTACTTTTTACTTTTTACTTTTTACTTTTTACTTTTTACTTTTTACTTTTTACTTTTTACTTTTTACTTTTTACTTTTTACTTTTTACTTTTTACTTTTTACTTTTTACTTTTTACTTTTTACTTTTTACTTTTTACTTTTTACTTTTTACTTTTTACTTTTTACTTTTTACTTTTTACTTTTTACTTTTTACTTTTTACTTTTTACTTTTTACTTTTTACTTTTTACTTTTTACTTTTTACTTTTTACTTTTTACTTTTTACTTTTTACTTTTTACTTTTTACTTTTTACTTTTTACTTTTTACTTTTTACTTTTTACTTTTTACTTTTTACTTTTTACTTTTTACTTTTTACTTTTTACTTTTTACTTTTTACTTTTTACTTTTTACTTTTTACTTTTTACTTTTTACTTTTTACTTTTTACTTTTTACTTTTTACTTTTTACTTTTTACTTTTTACTTTTTACTTTTTACTTTTTACTTTTTACTTTTTACTTTTTACTTTTTACTTTTTACTTTTTACTTTTTACTTTTTACTTTTTACTTTTTACTTTTTACTTTTTACTTTTTACTTTTTACTTTTTACTTTTTACTTTTTACTTTTTACTTTTTACTTTTTACTTTTTACTTTTTACTTTTTACTTTTTACTTTTTACTTTTTACTTTTTACTTTTTACTTTTTACTTTTTACTTTTTACTTTTTACTTTTTACTTTTTACTTTTTACTTTTTACTTTTTACTTTTTACTTTTTACTTTTTACTTTTTACTTTTTACTTTTTACTTTTTACTTTTTACTTTTTACTTTTTACTTTTTACTTTTTACTTTTTACTTTTTACTTTTTACTTTTTACTTTTTACTTTTTACTTTTTACTTTTTACTTTTTACTTTTTACTTTTTACTTTTTACTTTTTACTTTTTACTTTTTACTTTTTACTTTTTACTTTTTACTTTTTACTTTTTACTTTTTACTTTTTACTTTTTACTTTTTACTTTTTACTTTTTACTTTTTACTTTTTACTTTTTACTTTTTACTTTTTACTTTTTACTTTTTACTTTTTACTTTTTACTTTTTACTTTTTACTTTTTACTTTTTACTTTTTACTTTTTACTTTTTACTTTTTACTTTTTACTTTTTACTTTTTACTTTTTACTTTTTACTTTTTACTTTTTACTTTTTACTTTTTACTTTTTACTTTTTACTTTTTACTTTTTACTTTTTACTTTTTACTTTTTACTTTTTACTTTTTACTTTTTACTTTTTACTTTTTACTTTTTACTTTTTACTTTTTACTTTTTACTTTTTACTTTTTACTTTTTACTTTTTACTTTTTACTTTTTACTTTTTACTTTTTACTTTTTACTTTTTACTTTTTACTTTTTACTTTTTACTTTTTACTTTTTACTTTTTACTTTTTACTTTTTACTTTTTACTTTTTACTTTTTACTTTTTACTTTTTACTTTTTACTTTTTACTTTTTACTTTTTACTTTTTACTTTTTACTTTTTACTTTTTACTTTTTACTTTTTACTTTTTACTTTTTACTTTTTACTTTTTACTTTTTACTTTTTACTTTTTACTTTTTACTTTTTACTTTTTACTTTTTACTTTTTACTTTTTACTTTTTACTTTTTACTTTTTACTTTTTACTTTTTACTTTTTACTTTTTACTTTTTACTTTTTACTTTTTACTTTTTACTTTTTACTTTTTACTTTTTACTTTTTACTTTTTACTTTTTACTTTTTACTTTTTACTTTTTACTTTTTACTTTTTACTTTTTACTTTTTACTTTTTACTTTTTACTTTTTACTTTTTACTTTTTACTTTTTACTTTTTACTTTTTACTTTTTACTTTTTACTTTTTACTTTTTACTTTTTACTTTTTACTTTTTACTTTTTACTTTTTACTTTTTACTTTTTACTTTTTACTTTTTACTTTTTACTTTTTACTTTTTACTTTTTACTTTTTACTTTTTACTTTTTACTTTTTACTTTTTACTTTTTACTTTTTACTTTTTACTTTTTACTTTTTACTTTTTACTTTTTACTTTTTACTTTTTACTTTTTACTTTTTACTTTTTACTTTTTACTTTTTACTTTTTACTTTTTACTTTTTACTTTTTACTTTTTACTTTTTACTTTTTACTTTTTACTTTTTACTTTTTACTTTTTACTTTTTACTTTTTACTTTTTACTTTTTACTTTTTACTTTTTACTTTTTACTTTTTACTTTTTACTTTTTACTTTTTACTTTTTACTTTTTACTTTTTACTTTTTACTTTTTACTTTTTACTTTTTACTTTTTACTTTTTACTTTTTACTTTTTACTTTTTACTTTTTACTTTTTACTTTTTACTTTTTACTTTTTACTTTTTACTTTTTACTTTTTACTTTTTACTTTTTACTTTTTACTTTTTACTTTTTACTTTTTACTTTTTACTTTTTACTTTTTACTTTTTACTTTTTACTTTTTACTTTTTACTTTTTACTTTTTACTTTTTACTTTTTACTTTTTACTTTTTACTTTTTACTTTTTACTTTTTACTTTTTACTTTTTACTTTTTACTTTTTACTTTTTACTTTTTACTTTTTACTTTTTACTTTTTACTTTTTACTTTTTACTTTTTACTTTTTACTTTTTACTTTTTACTTTTTACTTTTTACTTTTTACTTTTTACTTTTTACTTTTTACTTTTTACTTTTTACTTTTTACTTTTTACTTTTTACTTTTTACTTTTTACTTTTTACTTTTTACTTTTTACTTTTTACTTTTTACTTTTTACTTTTTACTTTTTACTTTTTACTTTTTACTTTTTACTTTTTACTTTTTACTTTTTACTTTTTACTTTTTACTTTTTACTTTTTACTTTTTACTTTTTACTTTTTACTTTTTACTTTTTACTTTTTACTTTTTACTTTTTACTTTTTACTTTTTACTTTTTACTTTTTACTTTTTACTTTTTACTTTTTACTTTTTACTTTTTACTTTTTACTTTTTACTTTTTACTTTTTACTTTTTACTTTTTACTTTTTACTTTTTACTTTTTACTTTTTACTTTTTACTTTTTACTTTTTACTTTTTACTTTTTACTTTTTACTTTTTACTTTTTACTTTTTACTTTTTACTTTTTACTTTTTACTTTTTACTTTTTACTTTTTACTTTTTACTTTTTACTTTTTACTTTTTACTTTTTACTTTTTACTTTTTACTTTTTACTTTTTACTTTTTACTTTTTACTTTTTACTTTTTACTTTTTACTTTTTACTTTTTACTTTTTACTTTTTACTTTTTACTTTTTACTTTTTACTTTTTACTTTTTACTTTTTACTTTTTACTTTTTACTTTTTACTTTTTACTTTTTACTTTTTACTTTTTACTTTTTACTTTTTACTTTTTACTTTTTACTTTTTACTTTTTACTTTTTACTTTTTACTTTTTACTTTTTACTTTTTACTTTTTACTTTTTACTTTTTACTTTTTACTTTTTACTTTTTACTTTTTACTTTTTACTTTTTACTTTTTACTTTTTACTTTTTACTTTTTACTTTTTACTTTTTACTTTTTACTTTTTACTTTTTACTTTTTACTTTTTACTTTTTACTTTTTACTTTTTACTTTTTACTTTTTACTTTTTACTTTTTACTTTTTACTTTTTACTTTTTACTTTTTACTTTTTACTTTTTACTTTTTACTTTTTACTTTTTACTTTTTACTTTTTACTTTTTACTTTTTACTTTTTACTTTTTACTTTTTACTTTTTACTTTTTACTTTTTACTTTTTACTTTTTACTTTTTACTTTTTACTTTTTACTTTTTACTTTTTACTTTTTACTTTTTACTTTTTACTTTTTACTTTTTACTTTTTACTTTTTACTTTTTACTTTTTACTTTTTACTTTTTACTTTTTACTTTTTACTTTTTACTTTTTACTTTTTACTTTTTACTTTTTACTTTTTACTTTTTACTTTTTACTTTTTACTTTTTACTTTTTACTTTTTACTTTTTACTTTTTACTTTTTACTTTTTACTTTTTACTTTTTACTTTTTACTTTTTACTTTTTACTTTTTACTTTTTACTTTTTACTTTTTACTTTTTACTTTTTACTTTTTACTTTTTACTTTTTACTTTTTACTTTTTACTTTTTACTTTTTACTTTTTACTTTTTACTTTTTACTTTTTACTTTTTACTTTTTACTTTTTACTTTTTACTTTTTACTTTTTACTTTTTACTTTTTACTTTTTACTTTTTACTTTTTACTTTTTACTTTTTACTTTTTACTTTTTACTTTTTACTTTTTACTTTTTACTTTTTACTTTTTACTTTTTACTTTTTACTTTTTACTTTTTACTTTTTACTTTTTACTTTTTACTTTTTACTTTTTACTTTTTACTTTTTACTTTTTACTTTTTACTTTTTACTTTTTACTTTTTACTTTTTACTTTTTACTTTTTACTTTTTACTTTTTACTTTTTACTTTTTACTTTTTACTTTTTACTTTTTACTTTTTACTTTTTACTTTTTACTTTTTACTTTTTACTTTTTACTTTTTACTTTTTACTTTTTACTTTTTACTTTTTACTTTTTACTTTTTACTTTTTACTTTTTACTTTTTACTTTTTACTTTTTACTTTTTACTTTTTACTTTTTACTTTTTACTTTTTACTTTTTACTTTTTACTTTTTACTTTTTACTTTTTACTTTTTACTTTTTACTTTTTACTTTTTACTTTTTACTTTTTACTTTTTACTTTTTACTTTTTACTTTTTACTTTTTACTTTTTACTTTTTACTTTTTACTTTTTACTTTTTACTTTTTACTTTTTACTTTTTACTTTTTACTTTTTACTTTTTACTTTTTACTTTTTACTTTTTACTTTTTACTTTTTACTTTTTACTTTTTACTTTTTACTTTTTACTTTTTACTTTTTACTTTTTACTTTTTACTTTTTACTTTTTACTTTTTAATTTTTACTTTTTTCATTTTTATTTTTTTGGAAGAATTTTTTTCCATTTGCATCCAAAAACACACATCAATAGCTGCGATGTGGTTTTCAGAGCAAGTGTTAAGTAAATAACGTAAATGTCTGAGGTTCAACGGGGCGTATGCGTTACATTAATTCAATTTAATGCAATTGCCAGGCAGACAATAAAAGCAACTTGTTCTCGCTGCATGTGTGAGAAAATGACTTGATTAGCAAACAATTAAATTAAACAGCATGCCGGAAAGTGTAAGAAACACAACCGCACATGCACACATGAACGCAGACAGGAATTAACGCAGTCATGTTTTGAAAAAGAATACATACAAAAAACTTAAACGTTGGCTTTGTGAGCTAAATTAAAAAAAAAGTATAGTAATTGCAACACAGTCAGAACAAAGTACCAACAAAGCATTGCCGACAACAACAAAAACATGCGTATAAATTAAGAACAACAGCAGCAGCAGCAGAGGTAAAAGCGCTGTAACGACAGCAACAATTAAAATGCAAGTCATATAAAAGCATCCTAGCAACACAAATACTTTTTTACGTACACACACACAAACCTGTTTAGTGCATGTCTGCTGACACTTACACACAGACAGAGACTGCGGCATGCTGCCGCGGTTGTAAAAGTGGAAATTTCGTTACTTTCATTTGGTTAAATTATTTAAATTACGTCATTTGTATTAACATTGCATGCGGCACAAGCATCACACACATGTACACATACATTAATAATTACCGACTGCACAGGTGGCAACAACAGACAGCCGCCGCAGCAGCATCAAATGCGTCGCGTCATATGCTGCAGCGTTAAAACATTTTCGTAAATAAAACCACAACAAAAAGTGTGGCTGTGTAATGGTGTGAGTGTATGTTGTTGGTATGCGTTAAGCCTTGCTTTGTGTTTGTGTGGAAAATGTTATGCTTTTTTTCCCAACTAAACATCAACTTTAAAGCGCGACATCTGCAAGTGAAAAGTTGCAAAAACAGCATGTTTTTGAAATATTTTTTGTTTTTATCAATAATGAGTACAGGGTGCTTTGTTGAGTCGTAATTAAAAACAGCAGGTGCTGCTCTTTGATTTTATAATACAAAAAGTATTATAAAAGAGAATTAAAGTTAATATATTTGCTACTTTACTACTTTTTAGCTTAAATTTATTGCAAAAAGTATTTTGAACTATGTTTACAACGCATTGTTGTAAAAGTTGTTGAAAAGTTGTTGCACTATTTAAGAAATATATCGAAAATGTAAAATAAGATTACAATATGCGATAAATGAAAAATTGTTTGTATATTTTTTAATATATATTGCTTTTGTAGCTGCTACAAAATTATATTTAAGTGTCTTTTTTGCTTCGCCTAGACCGCTCAAAACTCAAACATTCATGCAGTTGAACTGACTTTTTGCTCAAAATATATTGTTAATTAGTGCAAAATGGTTGAGTTGCTGCCAATTGTTTTGTTGCATGTTGCAATCGTTTTAAGTGTTGGCCATCAGTTTTGCGATAAAGGCGTGTTCTTTTTGTAATGATCAAAGCGTGAACATCATTTAATTTGCAAATTTACTCGCGCATACTTAAAGTCAATTAACTGTATGACAAAGCGCTTAACCTTTGTTGAGACCTTATATTTTATACACATAATGAGTCAAAATGAGCTAAGTCCCATTTAGCTGTGTTAGTGTGGAAGGACAGAACTATGTTAACGCATATATTTTACTGCATGCAGCTTAACTAAATAGCCAAAACTTTTGCAATTAACCTTAAATGCAGCAATTAAGGCACACACATACTACATGAAAGCTTTATGTTAATCTACCACTATTTTTGTAGTTGATTAGTAGAGTTTTTGATTTCAAAAAATTTTGATTTTAATTAGCAACATTTAGTAGTTTCCTAGACACAGATTGCTGTTTATGGAGTGAATAGAAAAATTTTGAGCTTCTAATCGTTTGCAACGACCGACAGGATATCAGGTCATAACAATTTAGTTCACTTTTAATACAGGAATAAATCACAATATATGCAAAAATAAAATAAAAAAAGTCTTCAATAGTAATTTCTCAGTAATTTTTTAAACATTCTCAAATGAAATTTTTTTAAAAAATTTAGAATTTTGAATATTGAATTTTGCATTTTGCATTTTGCATTTTGCATTTTGCATTTTGCATTTTGCATTTTGCATTTTGCATTTTGCATTTTGCATTTTACATTTTGCATTTTGCATTTTGCATTTTGCATTTTGCATTTTGCATTTTGCATTTTGCATTTTGCATTTTGCATTTTGCATTTTGCATTTTGCATTTTGCATTTTGCATTTTGAATTTTGAATTTTGAATTTTGAATTTTGAATTTTGTATTTTGAACTTTGAGATCAAGATCAAGATCAAGATCAAGATCAAGATCAAGATCAAGATCAAGATCAAGATCAAGATCAAGATCAAGATCAAGATCAAGATCAAGATCAAGATCAAGATCAAGATCAAGATCAAGATCAAGATCAAGATCAAGATCAAGATCAAGATCAAGATCAAGATCAAGATCAAGATCAAGATCAAGATCAAGATCAAGATCAAGATCAAGATCAAGATCAAGATCAAGATCAAGATCAAGATCAAGATCAAGATCAAGATCAAGATCAAGATCAAGATCAAGATCAAGATCAAGATCAAGATCAAGATCAAGATCAAGATCAAGATCAAGATCAAGATCAAGATCAAGATCAAGATCAAGATCAAGATCAAAATCAAAATCAAGATCAAGATCAAGATCAAGATCAAGATCAAGATCAAGATCAAGATCAAGATCAAGATCAAGATCAAGATCAAGATCAAGATCAAGATCAAGATCAAGATCAAGATCAAGATCAAGATCAAGATCAAGATCAAGATCAAGATCAAGATCAAGATCAAGATCAAGATCAAGATCAAGATCAAGATCAAGATCAAGATCAAGATCAAGATCAAGATCAAGATCAAGATCAAGATCAAGATCAAGATCAAGATCAAGATCAAGATCAATATCAAGATCAAGATCAAGATCAAGATCAAGATCAAGATCAAGATCAAGATCAAGATCAAGATTAAGATCAAGATCAAGATCAAGATTCAAGATCAAGATTCAAGATCAAGATCAAGATCAAGATCAAGATCAAGATCAAGATCAAGATCAAGATTCAAGATCAAGATCAAGATCAAGATCAAGATCAAGATCAAGATCAAGATCAAGATCAAGATCAAGATCAAGATCAAGATCAAGATCAAGATCAAGATCAAGATCAAGATAAAGATCAAGATCAAGATCAAGATCAAGATCAAGATCAAGATCAAGATCAAGATCAAGATCAAGATCAAGATCAAGATCAAGATCAAGATCAAGATCAAGATCAAGATCAAGATCAAGATCAAGATCAAGATCAAGATCAAGATCAAGATCAAGATCAAGATCAAGATCAAGATCAAGATCAAGATCAAGATCAATTCAAAATAAAAATTTTGAATTTTGAATTTGGAATTTTTAAGCTTGAATTTTAAATTTAAAATTAAGTAATAAATAATGCCATCTCGAAGCTGAATGAAAGCGCATCATGACTGACAGTTAGATGGGTAAGGTGGTCTTCGTTAATTTTTACACGTTTTCCTTCTGATGATAAATAAGTATTTTCTGAAAACACTGATGATACGAAAACGAAAATTTTCCAGCAGAGGAGGCTTTTGATGCTTGACTTCATAAGAAACAAAAACTTTAAAAAATTGGTTCAGATTTTCATAGTACAACTCAATAAATTTCTTAAACTGTAAACAAAACAGCTGCCATCATAACAGCCTAAAAAGTCCTCAAACAAATCAAATCATATCATATCAATTTTCAAACCATATCTAACTAATGAAAATCAAGTCTTTGCATAGAAATGCTTAACTTAAACTTGTTTTCGCTAGTCCTTGACTTGCTGCCTGCTATCATTATCTAATATTCACAACTACATATCAACTAGAACTAACTTCATTCCAACATTATCTACCGAATACTAAATCCGCTTAGATGCCACATACTCTACCATTTGAAATGTTGCGCAACATACTTTTGTGCTCACTCGTAAATGTTGAGTTTTGCTAGCAATTAATTACTATTCCACATAAATCTACTTAATGAGACTTGAAGTGGGTTCCAAGCAGTCAGAAAATGGTAATCATGTTTCCATGGCTCTGCACGTTGGTTAGCTGAATGATAATAATAACAATGCGAATATAAAAGCTGTATTTGGTACAGTTTGACCCATTTTATTGAACATAAACTGAAAAACTAATTTGAGTCAGTTGACTATATTTTGATATATATGAGAAGCAAAAAGAATTCTTGGTGTTGCACACTGCAATAAAAAAATGAATATGAAATGGCTTTAAGTCACTCTAAACTAGTTTTAAAAATGAAACGCATATTTATGGCTGAGTAAGAAAAGAATAACATAGCTTTATTTACGCAAAGTGAGCGCATAACACATAAAAACTCTCGATATATGATAAATGAAAAACTGTCAAGGTCTTAGATTGCAAAGTAAAACTCTCTTTGAAAAGAAGTTTGAGCATTGCAAGCCAGTCATATTTTACAGCTTCGACTCAGTCTAAAAAATTTGCTCAATTCTCTAAAACTAATTTTTATTCTTCTCAGTGTATTTCGGCATCTTCGCCACAATCTTCTTCCACATTGAACCACAGAAATTTATCTCCTTTCGACCAACCAAAACGAAACGAAACGAACCAAGCAACCAACCGGCTACGATAATAACAACAATTTATAACTTGTTATTTGTGTTTGTTAGTTTTCGGTTTGTCGGCTTTTTCGCTGAATATGAAAATTTATTTGGTTCTAACTGAAGTGCCACTAACGTAAATGCAGACCAAAAATATTGTGGTGGTACTTTAAGAACTAGCTAGCAAAGCATACCCATCTCCGAGCAAAATTCCAAAATTTTGCTGTTCCCCAAAAAACCTCAACAAAACTATAAAAGCCCATTAAAAGGAGAAAAGCACAAACCTTGGCTGGCCAACGTTTTTCTTCGATTCGATTCGAGCTGGCTATGGTTATTACGTAATGCAGTGGCGGCTCATACTGCTTCTTTTGGAAAATCCACTTTTGCGAAAATTATGAAAAATATCAGCAATATCACAACAACAACTACTACAACAAGCACACAAGTAAGAGTTATAAATCCTAAGGCGCTAGTTAGTCGCAAGCACATGTAATGGGAATGTGGCCGGCACAGTAAGAGGATTGCCAACAAGCAGCATTTTAGCAGCAACGTACGCCACTTTAAGCACCACAATAATTTTGAGCATAACCATTAGTTATGTGAATATGAGAATATATTGGAGCTTTATTGTCATATATTGCAAGAAAATGGAAATTTCATTTAGACACTTGAAAAGTTTGAATTGAAATTCCTTTGGCGAAGAGTTTTGCAAGTGGAATTTGAATATTTCTTCGTATTAGAAGAAAGCTAAAATTAAAATTAAAACTATATTCAAAATGCATAAAATATGCAGTAAACTCAAAAGCAGTCGATAGTCAGCAATTGCTGTCTGCAACGTAAAGTTCCAAAGCTACAGCCATAGTCCACGAAGACCTATCACAGTCGATGATCGGCTGCTGCTGTCTACTGCATAGAATACGACAGTCAAAGCAGCAGTTCACGACAGACTGTCGTAGTCGATATGCAGCTGCTGCTGTCTGCTGCGTAAAATTTCACAGTCAAAGCGCAGTTCATGAATGAGCTGTCGTATTCGATATGCCGCTGCTGATGTCGTAATCGATAGTCGACTGCTGCAGTCCTGCTGCTTAAAATATAACAGTCGCGCTATGTATCGAATTTGTTGCTGTTGCTATTTGTTGCGCAGCAATTTAAACCCTGAAAAACAAGACGATCATAATTTTTAAAAGAAAGATCAAGTTTTAATGCAAACTATGTATGTGAACTCCATAAAAGGTGAGTCAAGACAAGCATGAAAACTCGTACCAAATAAGATCAAACTTCAACTGTGATCTGATTGTGATGTGATTGTGATGTGATTGTGATGTGATTGTGATGTGGTTGAGATGTGATTGTGGTCGTGATTGTGATTGTGATTGTAATTGTGAATGTGATTGTGATTGTGATTGTGATTGTGATTGTGATTGTGATTGTGATTGTGATTGTGATTGTGATTGTGATTGTGATTGTGATTGTGATTTTGATTGTGATTGTGATTGTGATTGTGATTGTGATTGTGATTGTGATTGTGATTGTGATTGTGATTGTGATTGTGATTGTGATTGTGATTGTGATTGTGATTGTGATTGTGATTGTGATTGTGATTGTGATTGTGATTGTGATTGTGATTGTGATTGTGATTGTGATTGTGATTGTGATTGTGATTGTGATTGTGATTGTGATTGTGATTGTGATTGTGATTGTGATTGTGATTGTGATTGTGATTGTGATTGTGATTGTGATTGAGATGTGGTTGTGATCGTGATTGTGATGTGATTTTGATGTAAGTGTGATTTGATTGTGTTGTGATTGTGATGTGATGTGATGTAATGTGATGTGATGTGATGTGATGTGATGTGATGTGATGTGATGCGATGTGATGTGATGTGATGTGATGTGATGTGATGTGATGTGATGTGATGTGATGTGATGTGATGTGATGTGATGTGATGTGATGTGATGTGATGTGATGTGATGTGATGTGATGTGATGTGATTGTGACGTGATTGTGATTTGATTGTGATGTGATTAAGATGTGATTGTGATCGTGATTGTGATGTGATTGTGATGTAAGTGTGATGTGATTGTGTTGTGATTGTGATGTGATGTGATGTGATTGTGACGTGATGTGATGTGATGTGATGTGATGTGATGTGATGTGATGTGATGTGTTGTGATGTGATGTGATGTGATGTGATGTGATGTAATGTGATGTGATGTGATGTGATGTGATGTGATGTGATGTGATGTGATGTGATGTGATGTGATGTGATGTGATGTGATGTGATGTGATGTGATGTGATGTGATGTGATGTGATGTGATGTGATGTGATGTGATGTGATGTGATGTGATGTGATGTGATGTGATGTGATGTGATGTGATGTGATGTGATGTGATGTGATGTGATGTGATGTGATGTGATGTGATGTGATGTGATGTGATGTGATGTGATGTGATGTGATGTGATGTGATGTGATGTGATGTGATGTGATGTGATGTGATGTGATGTGATGTGATGTGATGTGATGTGATGTGATGTGATGTGATGTGATGTGATGTGATGTGATGTGATGTGATGTGATGTGATGTGATGTGATGTGATGTGATGTGATGTGATGTGATGTGATGTGATGTGATGTGATGTGATGTGATGTGATGTGATGTGATGTGATGTGATGTGATGTGATGTGATGTGATGTGATGTGATGTGATGTGATGTGATGTGATGTGATGTGATGTGATGTGATGTGATGTGATGTGATGTGATGTGATGTGATGTGAAGTGATGTGATGTGATTTGATGTGATGTGATGTGATGTTATTTGATATAAAAGGAATCTTCTGTTTATCTAATGCTTTGTAAAATTTTTTATTTTGTCTGTATTTTTGTCTTCTCAAAAATGTTTTTATGTATGTTAACTCAATACAATATCATGTCAGGTGATGTGATGCGATGTTTTATGAAGTGATGTGAGTAGTATCTTGTATTTTTCTTAAATATTGCATTTATTTTTTTTGTTTACTTTAATTTTTGTGTCTTCAAAACGTTTTTTTTTTCTGCTTTTTTTGTTGCTCGCCGCTGCTATTCATGCTGTTTAATTTTTTTATCCTTTGCAGCATAGTTGCAACACTCCAAGGAATTCAATTGATTTCCGTTTTAGTTGACTCTGTTAAAAATGCATAAGAATGTTATTGACATTAGCGTGAAGTTGACATTTATTTGTTTTTTTTTTTTTTTTTAGAGACATTCGACTATGTCTGCTTAAATATCACCTGAAAATAACGTGATTTTGCATGAGCTAACTGTTTGTTGTTGTCGTTGTTGTTGTTTTATTGCCGTGCTCTAGAGCTTCATTATTATTTGATTTCACTTTGTAGCGCGCAGATGCTTTTAGCTGCAAATGAAAAGCTTTTTAAATAATTTATAAGATTTTTATTTGTTGTGTTTTTTTTTTGTTTATTTTGTATTTTATTTAAATCGTAACGTGTGCCCTGAGCGCAGCATTATTTTAAATTGAGTGCATGCATTTGTAACTGAAGTGTGATTTTATTTATTTTAACATTCTTTTATTATTGTTTTTGCTTTTTGATCGGTTAAAATTTAAATTCGGAAACGCATTTTTGCGATGGGTTTCCTTCCGGTGCTGCTTTGTTAGGGCTTCGGCTGATGTTGACGTGTTTCCTATAATGCCTGTTGAATAAATAATTTCAATTGTGTGTGTGTGTTTGAGCATGTGTGTGAGTTTGATTGTGTTTATTTTTGTATGCCGTCAAATAAGTACTTGATTTGCCAACAAAATGGAAAAATACTGTTTTTTTGTAGGCAAGTCAATGTGTTAAATTTTTAAAATGGTGGCACGCTGGCTGCCATTGTCGCTTTGTTTTTGTGGCACAAAAAATGAAGTGAACAAGTTGTGACAGAGCGAGGCATATAACAGAGCATAAGTGTTAAGGCTCGCGTTAGGCGTTATACACGAAAGTAACGTATGTAGTTGCTAGAAAGCTGCTGCTAGCTACTCAAAAGCTTTTCTTACTTACATAATCTAAAATTTATGATAAAATGATAAAAAAAAAAATACATACCAACACTCTTCGTTTGTGTGTGTAACGTGTGTGACAGATGGTTTTTATTTAAATTGCAAGTCTGTGAACATTTGTTGTCGTTTAAAAATTTATGAAGAAAAATATGAAATATATTTCACACTCCCAAAACAAAAATGGTCTTTAGGCCATTCTCTGTGTAGTAAGCGTTAAACATGTTGAAAAAAATTCACTTGTTCACTTTTGTGTAAACAGCAAACAACAACTAAAACGTTATAAAAAACCAACAGACGGCGCATAAAATTATCGCTAATTTTACCACAAAATAGCAGAAACAAAAAATAGCCTCACATTTATTCATGAGCCTGCTTCCAGCCTCCTTCAGTGACAACAACTACACTAATCCTGTCCGAGAAGCTACAAACAGCCACACCGCAGCTGCACCTTGAAGGGCAATAAATTTTCCATGTTCAACATGAAACACGCCCCCATCACACTGTCACGTGTTGGTCGGTATGCCGTATAATTGTAATTCATTTGTATGCGCCTTGCTTTCGCTGTATTTTTGCATACAACTGTTTGTGTGTAGGTGTGGGTGTGAGTGTTTGTTTGCTTGTATGTGTGTGTGTGTGTTTGTGTTTTAAGTAATTCGTGTTCTTATCCGTGTTGACACAATGAAAATAATCGTTCGTTGAATAAACACGTTACCTACATTATCTACTTTATGCTAAGGTTTGTTTTTTTTTTGTTTAATTTCGGCAGCCGCTGCATGTTTCAGCAGCTGTTTGTGGCGTTTAGTGTGGGGGGCGCACAAGACTGTTTTTAATTTTTATTTTTTCATGCCTGAAGTTTTGGGTTTTGGTTGGACAGCAGGGCTTTTAACGCGATTTGAAGTGTTATTTGTTGTTTTTTTAGATTTTGAGAAGTGAGCCAAATGGTCTGGCCGTGTTTTCTTAGGAATAATTAAGCCTTAAAAAGTCGTTTCTAGCAAGATTTATCAACATTGAATGGACGAGTTGAACATTTTTGTATATTTTTTGATACTTAACGAATTAAAACTAAGATTTAATGTATAACAACCAACCCCAAAAAATGCCGGAAAAGCTACCACAAGACTACTTCTTGGTTGCTTGATTACAACAACATGAATTCTGCGTGCCTTAACACTGTACAAACAGTGTGTCGCATGCCCACAAATTTCTGCTGGCAACAATCAAGCTTATCGTGTCGCGACTTTTGTCGCAAAAGTTAATTAAAAACTGGGGTACACTTTCATGCAGGAAAATGTGAAAATCTACAAATCTACCCAGACCCAGACGGGCAGACTGCTTGACATAACGTTGCCGTTTATGCTGTTTATTAGGCAGAGCCAACAGTGCTTAAATGTTGCTACCATGCAGCGACTACGACTGGGTACGTGGCCGCCATGTGGTTTTTGCTAATGGCACGGCATGGTTTATACGTCAAATCAAAAAAATACCCACGCAGCAGCATCAAGAGAATTCCGCGAAAGAAAGTAAAACATATGTTGAAAACAGTAGCTGTTGCGAAATGGTGCTTAAATTAAATTTATTAAAATTGCAAGTGTAAAAAAAAAAATGTAAACCAAAATTGCTGGCATATGTTCAGAGTACCCGAACCTTGGACCAAGTGTAGTGTTATTTATATGTTTTATTTTTAGGTTTTTTTTTTTTTGTCATTTAGACTCGTGAGAATTCTTAAACAAATCAACAAAATGTTCAGCTTCAAAACTAGGATATTTCAAATAACCTTTAAATAAACACGTCAGCAGTAGGCTGGTAAAGAGAAAATACAAGTCCATCAAACTCCACTTTTTTTTCTTGCTAAGACTTGTCATTTCTATCTGACGCGGTTTGATGGTTGAATGAACAAAGCAAGCTTTGGTCTGTCAGCTGAAAGACATCAATTTCTGCTTGCATACATCAATTTATAAAAAATTCAAATCAAATAAAAAATATCATAAATTTAAGTTACTAAATAATAGGATAGCTTCTAGTTTAAGAAAATGTGAACAATTTATTAATTTTGACGTGAGTATTTAAAGCGGTTATTTGGGCAAAGCTGTGAGTTGTCGGAAGAATAACTGAGTCAATCAAGCGCAGGTTAAAAAGGGATTTATTTATTTATTTTCTGAAACAGATGGACAGTTTTTTGCAGAAATTGTGTTCAATGAGGTATATGAGCTCACATTCACAGAAAGCTAATTTTTGCCTCATTAACACAATTGTTGAATTTTTAGAAAATATAAAAATATATAAGAAAAAACATATTTCAACAACTTCTTGTCATCACACTCAGAAAAAATTTTTGCGGAATATGATAAAAAAGGCATCATATTTAGAGAAAAATGGTAGAGAATTTGCTTCAGAGAATGATTTTCTCTAAATATGATCTTTAAAATTACCTAAAAATGATTAAAAGCTTTCATAAAAAATATAAATATATAAAAATATAGCGTTTTTAGAGAAGAAGACTTTTTCATTTTTGAGAAAAGATTTGTTTTTATGGGAGAAAATACTTCGCAGAGTGGTTTTTTTTATCAAAATATGTATATGAAAAATATTTAATTTTCAATAAATTTTTCTGTATAGGTCTCTATCCAGCACTTGAGATATAAAATTTTAATAAAATAAAAATATTTTCATATCTGACGAGTTATTCACAAATATGAGGTTTTGAAATTAGAAGAAGATTTTAATGATTGTTCCTGCTAAAAATCAAAACATTTTTTTTTAAAGAAATGTGAGAAAATTAATTCCATTTCTTTTGCAAAAATGTCCACATTCCGTACTTTGGATGATTAAAACTATTGTTTAACAAGAAAAAAATTCCACACATTTTGTATGAAAGCCCTATGAAATGTCAACTTTTCCGATAAAATATTTTAACATGAGAATAAGCCATAAAAAAATAAAATTTTTGATGCCCATATTGGGTACTTTTAATGTAATAAAATTTTTTCTTTAAGGAAAATAAATACATTTCAATAAAACAAAAATTTTTTTATAAACAGAAATAAATTTAAAAAAACAAAAAAAAGGTAAGTTGACAAATTGTCTTAAATCCAACATAAATTAATATGAAATTCCTACTTCTTTGATTTCAACTAAAAATTACAACAACAAAATTACAATAAAATTTTCTTATAAAAAATTGATACCATTGTGTGTGGTTTTGTAAGAGCTTTCGTTTGGTAACAAATTTGTAAATGTTTCCATCGAAAATAGCAAAACTATAGTAAAAAACGAAATTTTCGCTGACTTTTGAACGTGAGTTTGAAACCTTAGACCATCGAGCACGTATAAAAAAAAATATGTCGACCTTTGATTTTTGTTTTCTACCATATATCCAAAAATCATTCAAATCGAAGATTGTCACCTGGAGACCTTTCCTTGTTAGCCAAAGATATTTATTCTTATGTAAAAGTATTTTTAAGATGATATTTTTTACTTATCACATATCAAATAGTTTTTTACAATCTTTCTCATAATTATGTAAAAATAAATTTTTGAAAAATGTGGTTTAGAAATAACGGTACATACTTGTAAATAAATAATCTCTAAAGGTAAGACAAAAGGTAAAGAGAAAAAAGAAAATTTAATTGAATTTTTCTCTTAAACTTTGTATTCTACTCGTAAAAGATTGTAGTCTTTTAATGCGAAAAATATGTTTATTCACGCACATTTCATAGTTTGGCAATCGCTGAGTTTTCACCAACAGTTATCAAATACTTATATATTTAATACAAAACAGCAAATATTTTACATTGTGGTTGACTTATAATGTATGTTAATGTTTATTTTAATATGTCTGCCAAGACATGTTATGATATATATTTACATAAAATTTTAAACAACATGCACACATATGCTCAAACACACACTCCCACTCACATATCAAAACACAACAGTCTTGTATCGTCATCCCGGAGGATATTTGCATTAGAAAATAATATTTGTTTGTTGATTTCTAAGTAGATTGTTATATCATATATACATTTACGGTTAAACATTTACACATAGTATAGGTAAATATATATACATGTATGCAGCTCTGTCATAAAACACTACGTCTGTCGCTTCTAAATTCCTACTCAAGTATAATTAAACAAGAAATTTGAAATGTTTTGTTTCTCGCATTTACTGGATTGGAGTTGGATTTATTTCTCAAAAATATTTATTTATGTAAACAATTTAGCAGAAATCAATAATTTTTATGCATATAAATATTTAAGAAGTATCGATTTCAAATTTGAATTTAAATTTCTTGAATTAATTCTTTCAAATTTTCTCTATTAAATTAATTGAAATCCAATCGGTTTCTTATTTTTAATGATTTAATTGAGAATAAATACTTCACTTGAGCTTTATGTTTGCATTTAAAATTTTAATTTTTGAAAGTGATATGAATTCTAATGTTTAAATTAGTGTTAATTGAAGTAAGCATATTTATATGGACAGATGTTTTTTGCAAATTGGGCTAAAAGATATAAAATAAGAAAATCTATGTATTTTGGTTAGTATTTTGAGAATTTTTTATAATATTTGTATAAATTTGACATATGAGATTACTTTAAAACTAGTAAGGAATTAAGTTCGACCTGGCCGAAGTTAAAATTTCACCACAGCCGTGTTGAAGTATTCGAATATATTAAGTTTCTTTTACTTTGATGACATCACTTTGGTTTTGGCAATTCATCCAATTTTTTAAAATTTCATACTCTCAGCTCTATTCTAACAAAATTACAAAAGTCACCTCAATATCAATTGATACAAAAGTCACAAATGCTTATTCTGAGCAATTTGAAAAAGCTCTTTTTTGTATCAATTGAGATCGAAATAGTGATGAGTAGCTAAACATGTCATAAACACAGATTTCATAAAAATTTCGCAGAAATAAAATATTATAAAAAATAACATTTTTATCGAAGTGTAGGAGGCGTTAGAGTTTATGTAAAGAATTCCCAAAAACCATTCTCCTGAGTACGAATTATCTTGGAAACGTTCTTGGCAACGTTTATGATGCGCTTTAAAATTTTTAAAGCTTTTTTCTTGTGAGAGTTTATTCGGAAAAAGTATCAATAGAGACGGATCAAAAATATCACAATTTTTCAGTATCAACTAATTGTAACGATAATGCCGGCAAAAGGCTGTCAGAGTATATTTAAATATCAAACTTTAAGAGTGCATTATCAAGTCATTACTTTAATTATTTTGGAATGTTTTAAGGATTTCATAATTTGATAACGTCTTTTTGTGTGGGATGATGACGTAGCACAGTGGTTTAAGGGTGGAAAAAAATACCAAATTTTATGACTTCCTATGGTCGATATTTAATTTTTTATATTTAAAGAAATGTCTAATTAGCATGTTTCCAAAAGATTTTCACAGAAATCTGCACAGGATTTTTGTACAGAAACCTTTAAAGACGATAAATATTAAACAGTTCACAAAATCGTTCAAAATAGGTAGTGAACTTGACGTAAAATAACATCTAAACTACTGAATAAATTGCTGTTCGGTTTTTTTTGCTTATAAGAAGCATAGTTAAGGAAAAAATTTGCATATTTGGAAATTTATTTTTTTTATTATTTTTGAAGCCAAAAAACTTATATTGTAAAATATGAAAAAAAACATTTTTTGTCATTTTTCGCAGAGGAAAATATGTCTTGCGGAGCCGAGCGGTGATCGCTCATTAGGAAATATGTAATTATTGGACTTTAACTTAAATTTAAAAAAAAAAATTAGCTGCCAATATCTGCCAATAAACTTTTGGTGAATAAAAAACTTAAAGCGTTTTACCAAAAAATTCGAGTTTTGCTGTCGAATTATTTATTAATTTTTGTGGCATGCTTTCAGGCTTACGTTAAAAAAGCTAACAATATAAAGTATGCAACGCCTTTTATTTTCTATTGTGGTAACAACAATAAATAACAAACACACAAATTAGCAATATAAAGTATACAATACAAAAAAGAATACGATTGCTTTGTAGAACTATGCCCAAAATTATGCACCAAAAATTTTCAAAAAGTAAACAAAAATTGATTCGAAACGTGTGAGGTTCACTTAGTCTTTATTTAATAAAAATCAAACGATAAGGTTCTTAAAGCTAATTTTTTTTTTCATGTTTTAAAAAAAAGTCCAATTAATATTTTTCTAAAACATTATTAAACTCTAACTCATATAATTTAAGCGCTATTTCACAAGAAAGATGGAATTTGTAAAAACAGAAATTTATAAAAATTTTGTGGGGGAGGTGGGCAAAACCAAATTATATATTTTTCAATTCAGGACATAAATATATACCTCCATACCGATTTTTTTTCAAATCGGTCCGATATGAAGGAAAATATGGCGTTTTGAAGTTTCTTGTTGTATTTGAGATGGGCGTGGTTGTGGGCGGATTCCAAAAATTTTTTGTATTTTTCTTAATACTTACAATTGTAACTCATGTGCAAGATTTTGTTGCTCTACGGCGATTATTTCTATTTATTGACACTTTTTGTATGGGGCTAAACCACTGTGCGTAGCTCTCATTATATTTTGCTTGATTTCAAACTCTGATAGGCGTACGTATTTGAAACAAACATTCATAAATTTTAGTGTAACATTAATAGGTGAATTAATTTTTGCAAGGCTTGTTCGCCTTATTCAGATAGTTCGCATTATCGAGATAATTATTTCTTAAAAAAAAATTAATTTATTTGCTTATTTGCTTAAAACTGGCATCTTTATTCCAATAAAACCGCATGAAAATTTATCACATAAAATCAATTATTAATCACAATTATTTATTAAAGAAATAATTGGAATTTATAGCTTTTCGTGAGAACATTACCTTTAGGCGATCGGAGTCGGCATAAAACATGTAGGGCCAATTTTCGGTCAATTTCATCATAAGAAGCTCTGTCAAAGTTTTTTCAAGGTTCTGAAATGGCCAATTTGTTTTTTTTTATTTCGTGCTATACTGTTACAACTCAAAATTGAAACTTTCTCTTATTTAATTTTTTTTGTTAACAAAACCTTTTTCCGATGTTAACAATTTTTTTCAAATAGTTAGTTATCAAATTCATTTCGAAATAAGATAGTTTTAGGCCTGTCAAAATATTACAATATCAATCGTCAGAATAACATGAAGTCTGGACGACAACCAATATGTTAGTGTTTATCTTTCGACTGATGTGCTGCTTGAACATTTCTTGGTGCAGCAGATATACATTTTTTTATTAACTGATTAATTGTAGACACAAACCAATTTCTTGATGTATTTTTCTAATTCAACTCACCATACTTTTATGAGGTGAATATAGAATTGTGTTCATAAAGGGTGATTATTTAAGCGTTTAAAAATTACTTAAGTACGACATTGGTCGAAATTCGACCTTTTCACATACAGTGAATCAAAAAAGTTTAGACACAAAAGAGTTATGAATTTAAATTTGTTGATAAAGCTTTTTCCAGTACACTTGCAGAAAAGAAAAGTGTAAGCATTTAAAATAAACATTTTATTTTGTATTTACAACAAAACAAAAATTTAATTTTAATTTGAATTCATTTAAATGTTAACAAACTGAAAAAAACATGACTTTGAAACAAAAAATGTTTAGGCATAAGTGATTATGTTTTTATTAGAGTAAGTAAACTTCAAGTTGGTTAGACCTCCATTGGCCTGAATTATCGCCTCTTTACATTTTCGCATTCTTACAAAATTTTGTGTCTTCTCTGGTGATATTATTGTCAATTCGGTGCTTATGGCCTCCTTGAGTTTATTTTTAAAAGAATGTAATGCGAGATTTCTTATTTTTTTTCTGATAAGCACCAAATGTTAGGTATTTTTAGCTGATTTTAGTGCTAGACAAGCCTTATCTGCACAAGATAAGGCGAATGTTTTGGGTCGTTATCTTGTTGAAAAAGATATTGTATCCCAGTTAGCCCCAATTTTACAACACTGTGTGTCAATGCTCATTAAATATATTTCAACAAAGATGTTTATCCATTTTCTCATCAATAAAAACGAGATTCCCGACTTCAGACGGCACCACACAGCCATATATCATAAGATTACCGCCACCGCATTTCACTGTTATGATTATGTTATTTTTCTGCTGCTCTTTGTTTGGGTTTCTTAAAAATTTTTGAGCTCCATACGAAGCAAAAAAATTGTTGTTAGATCCATCACTAAATATAATTAAATCGCAAAATGAATACGGCTCATTACAGATTTGGGAAAATTTCTGTTCCACTTCTGATTTTGCTCAATCTTTACCGAAACCAAGATCAACACTTGATTAAAACTTTTAAAAACTAACTTAAGCGCAAAATTAAGACAAAAAACCACGTGATATTGTTAAATAAGAAACAACATGAAACACACACAAAGTGTGCCTAACCTTTTTTGATAAGTATTTTTCCTTTTTCTGCTTAAATTTTGATTTGTGTTCGAATTAACGAGACATTTTTTAGATATAATGATGAAACTATTTCTTATGGTACTTACTTCATTCAGAAGTTGGTCAAATTCGTTATTATTAGAGACTTAAGCAAATCTTTGTTTTAAAAAAATTTAATTGTGCCTGAGCTTTTTTGATTTCCTTTACATTCTATGTTGATTCGTACAAAATATAATGAAAAACAAATTTTCAGCATAAAAATTTGGTAAAAAAAATATTTTATAAATAGCCAGTGAACTCCTTCTCCGCACTCTGATACATTTAAGAAAAAATTATCAAAATCCGTTAAGAAACTAGGCAAAAAATTGTTCGAAATTGTTTTTTCTACGCCTTATTATATATGAGGAGTTTACATTCAAAACCAGATAAGTCACACAGATCGAATTGTTTAGAAATCGAAAAAAGTTTTAATTTTGACAGATATTTTTTATAAACAAACCAATTATGCAAAATTATGCTTCACAGGAATAGATTTATTATATGAAAAAAAATAATAGTCTCTTATTGCAAAAAAAATCGTTTTATCACATTCAAATTTGAACTTGTCTGGTTTTTAACGTTAGAAATGAATCAAAATTTAGATTCCTTCATTCGGGCTCTCAAAAGTTAGAAGAAATCATTAAAATGATTTCTGCATATTTTTTTTTCAAATCGAAGGAAATCCATCAAAGCAATTTTGAATCTCCTGTAGGTCCTTTTTAGTAAAAAAAAAATGTTTTTTTGCCGTTTACTTTTTATGTTTTACTCAACGCATACCCAAATCCGCTTAAATGTTAAATTTATTACTCATACCAACGTTTTGACATAAAAAGTTTTTAAAATTTGAATGAAAACTACACAAATTAAAACTTGCTTGAACTTATCTGGTTTGAAAATTTACAGTGAACATGTCTGCTTTTGATTGAAAAGGAGATTTTTTATGCATTTTTCGGTAGGATTTTAATCATTTTTATCAAAGCGGACTTTATGAATCGATGTATTGTAACATTAGTTTTACAATGGCGTTTCTAACTAACATTATTTTTCCTGTGACTTATCTAGACTTGAATGTTAACTTCTCATTTAGATTTCAAGTAAATGTTGCCCGCGGCTACGCCTGAGGTGGTCCATCCATAAGTCCTGCTCATAGATAATTCAACAGATTTTGTAAAAAGCCTGTGAGTATACAAAAGCAAGTTTTTTAATATGCAAAAATAGTTTATTTGAGCTTGTTGATGAAAAACACAAATCAACTCATCATCTCTTATAACAGTCCTTATGAAATAAACAAAAAACGATTCACACACTAGCAGCTCTTAAGCTATCAACAACATTCATTAAGGCCATGAAAAAATACAAGCACAAAAAGAATTTTTATTATATATATTCGGAAACGTAAACAACGCCAAAATTTTGGGTTCATAAAAAAGCTGCGCTATGTATTGAAGAGCCAAGAGCAAAGTAAGCGGTGCAAAGCTGGTCAGTTCCAACCATTATTTGTTAGCATTAATAGAACTCAGACGCAGCCTCGAGCTTGGAGCATGGTGTGAACATTTAAATGTTGACTGTGTGTAACAGGACCAGCAGCAGCAGCAGCAGCAACAATTTAAATAGCGTTGACAAAACATAAATCAGCGTTGTCAGCGTGGTCTTGGTATATATTTCTAAAGCGATTCGGGAAATGTGCAGCATTTTGAGGTTGCACGGCAAATAAATTAACAATAAACAAACATTTACCGTATTCATTATTGCTGGTGTCTCAACATCATCAGCATCATCAACAGCAACATCATTGTTGAACAAATAATGTGGTTAAAATTTATTTAATTGAAATCAACGGAGTAAAGATATAGCAACAATGAGAAGGATTTATTATAATTGTTTAATGAATAAATTTCAAGTTTTAGCTACGCTAGCAAAGCATTTTAAATTTATTAGCTTAACGCAGTTATGATACAAGTCATTTTTTGCAGGTGCTATAAAATATTTATATATATATGCTTATATTTATATTTTTTTTAAATTCACTCTTGCGTTTAAAATTGTATTTATTTTGCCAATCAGGGCCTGGCGTTACAATTTAATACACTTGCAGTGCATGTGAAAAATTTGTATTTATTTGATTTTATTTAATTTAAACAATTCAAAAAAAGGCCCTTCACACCAATTACCGCAGCATGGTTGAGTTGTCGCTGATTGCAAATGTTCAAAAGAAATTCATGAAACACCTTCTTGCATGAATAATTAAGCCAATTTCGGCATAAAATTACAATTTATTGCAAATATCTCTACAACAAACTATTGGTTGAGTTGACCAAATTGGTTTTTATTTTTATTTTATTTATTTTTTTTATTGCCAATTATAACCTTTTTGAATTTGCAAAATTTAAAGGTATTTTTCAGTGCTTTTAAGCGTAACTCGTGCTTATGGTTGGCTGAGCAGTTGTTTGTCTTTTGCAAGGTGGATTAAAACATGGTTATTTCAATTAATGGTTATTTTATTGGAGAACAAAATTTAAAAAAATTACAAAAATATTCTTTTGTTTTATCAAAAATTGCATAATTGAACAAATATTTGCAATTTCATCAACAAAAGATTATTACTTCGTTAATTAACTACAGGTGGATATGAAATCAGTCACTAGTAAAGTCGAGTTAAAGAAATGTTTCAATATTTTATTCTTTAATCCTAATTCGCTATATTAATTAATACTAAATCGCTTATAACACGGTACAACTTGCTATTATAAGAATAAGATATTTTTAGGCTTGTCAAAAATTTACAACTGTCAATCGTCGGAATAAGACTATTTATGTGAACATGAAGTAATATTTTAATGTTTATCCTTTGGTTGATGTACTTTTTTTATAAACTGTTTAATTGTGGACACAAACCACTTTTTTCATGTACCTACAACTACAACACACCATACTTATATGAGGTGAATAAAGTATTTCCTTCATCCACACAAATGCGAGGTAAAACAAATTTCTTCTGAGGATTAAACGCATGTTTGAACTATACCTGTTACATGATTGCAGACGTGGATTTCAAAATTTTCAAAATCAACTTGCTTTTTACTTTTTTGTTGACAAAAATTAAATTTTATGGATTTTTATTTTTAGGACTTTAAATAAGTAATCAAAAAATGACATAAAATATTAGCTTTTATTTACATACATAAGTATTTTATATTATTTTAGTTGTAAAAAAATTAAATAAAATAAAACTGGCCTAAAAATTGGAACTAGATAAAGAATATTTTAAATGTACATTAATATTAGTGCTACACAATTAAACTGAAAGAATGTCAAAAACTTTTTATTGCCACTGAAAACTACATATTTTCTGTCAATTAACATAATAATAAAACAAAAAAAAAACAAAAAAAAATAGTTTATATAACAAATTACATAAAACAATATGCTGAAAAACTATTAAAAAACAATAAAAATATGGGTGAGCATATCAAAAGACACACACACACACACACACACAACAACCAACATCTACAATCAAAATAATAAATTCCAAATTAACAGTTACATAACGTAAATAAGCAATTTACTGCGGTTATGATACCACAACTGTTGACCGGGCTCAAACCAAACCGACCAAAGCGACCAAAAACGATACAAAACATCAGCAGCAACAGTGATGATGAAAATTATTGAAGCATAAATTTATATTTGAAAATTACGTAGGTATAACAAAAAAATACAACAAAAACAAAAACAAGAAGAACAGGGATGCCATTATTTAATGCGACAGACAGCAGCCATTGACAGCCGCTTGGTCAATATGGCGCGGCAGTGGCGACCGCTAACAAAAAATAATGGTTTATAACAGCAAGAAAAAAAAAAAAGAAAAACAATACAAAAACAAAAATTGTCATAACAATAAAAATAATACAAAAACTAAAAATTGAAATAACATCAATAAATGACATGCCATACATTTTTTGCTGTTGTATTTTCTACTTTCTAGCTGGAGTACACGGCCAAACCCGGTTCGGAACTGGTATTTTCTACTAGCAAAATCATTAATAATTACTCTTAATTTCAATTTACATAGATATGAAGATAAAATGTTCTTAAAACATTTTTCAATGACGTTCAGTATTTTGGAACTTTAAAAGTTAATAAAATGTGAAAATTCTGAAAAAAATTGATAAAAAATATGTTTTTATGACTGATTCATCAATAGACATAATAACCGTTTTTCAATAGTTATTAAAAACCAACTAAGCTTTGGACGTTATATCGAATTTTGATAAGAAACTAACTAAAAAAAAACGCCTTAAAACAATATTGTTTATTATAAAAATAATATTGAAATTTGTAGATATGTTAAGTAAGGCAAGTTACCTAATCATGTCTTCGTTAGAAGTAAAAAATATTTCTTAGAAAACTTGGCTAGCTTTGTGAGGTTCACATACTGATGTCTTTAAATTTGACTTTAGATGCCATTTTCAAGGTCAAATGCAGGTCAACTTTGAAATTTTATGTGAAACCTATATTTTTATATTACAGATGCTGATTCTATGGAGAAAATTACGCAAAGTTAGTGGGATAAGTTCTACGGAATGCTTGATAGGTGGATCTCCTTGCCTTTTACCTCCTAGGATGTTTCATTTAGGTAAGCCTGTTGGCTCTTATCTTTTAGGTTGCTTGATTAAGGTGAGTCCATCCTATTCAAAGAAATGGTTGAACTGCTGACCGTTTGAATAGGCATTGAAGGAAATAAAAAAGAACTAAAAAATTATATAAAAAATTTCAAAATATTCTGAAGAAATACTTGTTTATATGAAAACTATTTTAAAATACTGTCCTAAGACGGATCTCAATCAAAATAATTAAGTAGCAGACAGTGGCGTAATTATGTCTATTTAAAAGGCGGCCCTAAGGTGAAAGTATTGACTGTACCATGCAATTATAATCAACATGCAAAGCTCTCATTCAAATACAGACTTCAGTAACTACATAGAAAAGATTAGAAAAAAGTGATAATTTTTGTATCTGCAGCGTTCTTGTCCAAAACACAAACAACAATAAAAGTTCGAGTATGACTGAGAACTCTATTTTGGTCGGGTCAAAATAATATGTAATACAGATATAGATATAGATTTGTTCTTAGATATACTGTGGAATCTCTTTTGAGTGGACACCGAAAGAACCACTGAAATGTGTCCGTACAAGGGAGTTGTCCGGTCAAGAGAAAACTGCAAATTTAAATCAACAAAAATTTGTCTTAGATTGTTAGTTTTTATTTAAAAATATTTTTATTAAAGAAAATAAAAAGAATAAACAATTCAATTAGGATTAATAATAAAATAACTTTAAACACATGTAATAAGAGTTTTAATTGTTATACGAGTACTATATTATTTCAATAAGTCCTCCATCCTAGTTTTTCGTGGTCTTGGTTTTGGTTGTGGTCTTGGTCTTGGCAATATCGTCTTGAAAATGTAAGTCCAGTGATGAAAGTATATTCATAGCTTCTGTATCAGGCATTTCACACACGCTATAAGACTCTGCATATGTTAGAATGTTGTTTTTTTAATCTTGAAGATCTGAAGATTCAATTTCATCTGTTGAGTCATCAGAAATTTCTTTAACTTCAGAAAAATGTTTTTGTTATGGTACTATAAGTCCAAAGGTGATTGATCTCTTAATTGGAAATCATCATCGATATGATAAAAATCTTTTTAACTTTGCTCACTGACTCCTGCAATACATTTTTTCTTCATTTCGGCTAGAAAGTTTAATGGCAAATAATCCTCAGGCTCAAACTAAACATCAAATGAATTTAAAAAAATGAGATAAATGAGCGTCCAAGAAAATATTTTTTTTGTTAAGCGGTTGTCCGCGTCCGCTCATGACAAGCGTCCTTTCAAGGGAAAGCGACTGCAATGCTTTTCTTATGGAGTGCTGCCGGGACTTGAAAACAATGTTCGTCTAAAGGGGGTGTCCGCTTTCGGGAAGTGTCCGTTAAGGAAGATTACACTGTATTCTACTATATTTTATAATATCAAGCATTACTAAGCTCTTACTTTCCAAAATTGTACCAATTTGAAAAATAAAAGTGCATTGAAGTCTTTAAAAAAACGTACATACAAAATCATCCCAAACTTAATGGCCTTAAGTTAAATATATACTTAAATTTTATTTCGGTAACTACTATAGTTAGACAAAATTTACTTATTAATATGAGGATTAAATTATCATTTTTTTTTTTATTTTAAAAGTTAATTTTGTTAAGCATTTACAAAATTGTCTTCTCCTGAATCAAGAGTCGTAGTAGAATGTAACCCCTTAGATACCCGATAGTTACGCCACTGATAGCAGACGAAAAGACAACATTTTTATATTCACCTCGAAAGTTGTTGCGTTGCAATCGTTGTCAATGTGTCGTAAATGATGCATATCAAAACAATTTTGTGTGCATACTTTCAGGCTGACTAATTAAATCGTATAATAAAACCACTGTAAAAGCAAGAGAGAACAGCTTGAGCGATTTAGGTGTGGAGAAGAATGATTTATGTTTTAAGAAACATTTTGTCGGTTGGAATTTTTTTAACTTAAGTGTTCGATTAAAAAATTATTGAAAATCGTTATACATCGATTCAATTTAAATAATAACATAAGAGACTGATATTTTCAAAAAAGTTTCTTTCAAAACATACACTCAGAAAAAAATGTCTCGGAATATGATAAAAACGGCATCATATTTAGAGAAAAGTGGTATAGACTTTGCTCCAGAGAATGATATTCTCTAATTGCGATACTAAAAATTCTCTAAAAATGATAAAAAGCTTCCATGAAATAGAAAAATATATCGTTTTTAGAAAAAATAGTTTTCATTTTTGAGAAAATATTTGTTTTTATTGAAGAAAATACTTCTCAAAGTGGATTTTTTATCAAAATATAAGAAAAATTTTTCATTTTCAATAAAATTTCTCTATAAATGAGAAATTCTTTGTGCGAGAAAAATACTTATCATTATTAGAGACATTGAAATATTTCCATTTCCTAGAAGTAAAGAAATATTTCTTCGAAAATGTGAAAATTTATTCTAATTGAAGAAAATTTTATTTGAAAAAGAGAAAATTGCTATTATCAATAATAGAGAAATTTTTTACCGGAGCAAGGTATGTGTTTTTTTCTCAGTGTAATCAATTTTTTTCTGTAGAATAAGAAACTGCAACACAAACTATGAATTTTCATAAAAAAAAATTACAGCTGACCTTCATATGAACCTGAAAATAGATTTCAAGGTAAAATTTATGGTCAGTAATTTTGGAAGTCTACAAAACTTGACAACTTCTCTTCGAAATATGTTTTGCCATTTTGTCTATATTTCGAGATATACGAGAAAAATCCGGATTAAATGAAGCACCTAGTAAAGGTCACATGAAATGAGGCTTTACATACATATATATTTTTGGTACATGATAAATCTGGGTTGTCAGTTCATTTATTAAGATCACCGGTTGCATAACGGTATGCATTATATGATAAATCAGACTTGGTAGTTCTTTTAACCAAAGCATTCTGCATGGTTTTGAAAAAACCAGTGGAATCCTAAGAAGCTCTCATTATTTTAACTTATATGGATTCCAATAAAAACCACTATGGAACCATTTCAAAAATTTAAATTTATGTGGGCTGTGGGCGTAAAGTTTTCTTTATTCCGTCCATTTTTTGTATGATTGAAAAAGTCATCTCAGTATCCAGTTAGTTTATTAATTTAATGTAGTTCGTGAAAAGATTGAATTTCAGTATTTGGTTGTCAAGAAAATTGGGCGTGGCATTGAATTAGTATTTATCTTAATTAAAAATTAAAAAAGATTAAAAATACAAATTAACAAACACTCTGCTTTTTCTATATAAAATTTTAGGATTTTGCTATGGCATAAAATTATATAATTTCGATTGTCACCGCATAGATACAAGACAAAATTAAAGCTTATTTCAACTTGAGGCTCAGCACAAAAAGTTTTACATTTAAATTATTAATAAAAGTTTTTGTTTTTTTTTTTTATTTTTTATTTTTTATTGCCAAAGGTTATACCAAAGGTTGCTGTACAAACAATGGCAGGAGTTTCAATTCTACGTTTCTACGCTTGGAAAACGAAAAACTTTTGCTCATAAAATTTTAATTTCTTTGCGCTGTGCGCACACTGCATGCGACAAGCGTGTTGTTGCCACTTAACGCATTTGTTCAAACGTTGTCACTTTAATGGCGCTGCGGCAGTTGCTGCTGGTTCGAAGTTGTCCTGTTTAGTTTGTGGCTGAATAAAGCTGCGGCTTGTTGGCAGTTAAAATAAAAAACAAACAAAAAAAAAGTTCTGCTAAATTTGTATTTATTTTTTTTTTCGACTACTTTCTGTGGCACAAAAAAAAAAAGAATCTGCTACTTATATGCTATGTTGAAATGTTGGCGGCTTGTGTTAGCATGTCCTTGAAAATGTTGTCATTTGTTGTGTTACCAAACAAGCACAAGAGAAGAGAAAACAAGAGAAAACTCATAAAAAAGAGAGCTCATAAAAATTATCAGTTTGAAAAAGTTTATTCTTGCTCAGTTCTTTGGCCAAAAGTATGGGGATAAGAAAATTCAAGGATGTTTTCGATGATATGAAGTAATTGCGAAGGCGGAAAATTAATGATGTGGAAATACGTAGCAGCCGCTGGCAGTTTGAGTTGTTATTTTATTTATGATTGGAAATTGTTGTGATTTTATTGCGAAGCAAAAATCAAACAAATAAAACATCAGAATAACTCGCAGAAATACTGAATGCTTAAGAGAAGTATTAACAGCAGCTGCCAACAGTCTTAAAAGCGCTTTAAAACAAATACAAAAAAAAATGTTTCTTTAAAATCAGTCAAAAATCTATAAAATATATGACAAAAATTATACTCAAATAACTGTTTCTATTAACTTCAGTAAGTTTTTAAGCAAATATAAAAATACATGTTCTTTAAAATCAGTCAAAAATCAATAAAATATATGTTTAAAATTGTACCCAAATATCTGTTACTTTTAACTCTCTGTAAGTTTTTATGCTCTGCTAATTTTGTCTGCCCCAACTTTTTCGATTATAAATTTTTTTCCCAAAATTATTTTGGCAATACTTTGCTTTAATTTCTCTAATGAAATACATACAAAGCTAGTTTTGGAAAGTATTTTTCAACTTTTGCTCAATTAAAAACTAATTTGCCAAGCACTGGTTATATGTAGCTGGGCATGTAGCTATGAAAGTATCTACATTACATTGTTTGTATGTATTTGTGTGTGTTTGCACACTGGCAAGCCATTAACATACAACGGCTGTGATAATATTTCAAGTAGTTGAAATAACTAACATTAATAGAGCATGCTTTGAATGAAAACATACATCTATAAATATATAATGAATAAAATTCAGCTTTTCGAAATTTCAATTATAAGTTTTGCATTTTACTAGCCACTTCTATCTATGGTTTGTTATGGAAAATACTTTAAAATTCCTGACAAAATAAGATTTTAAAATTTCTTTAAAAGGACATTAAATCTCGTGGGCTTTTTTATTTAAAGGCATTTCAAATAGTTTACTTCTTCGAGAAATTCTTTAAAGTACAGCCATGTTCAAATGACAGTTCATTTTCAATTCATAGGCTTTTCTTCAAAGTAAGTCTTTTCATTGGATTTCAGTTCATTGAGCATTTATAAACTTGCAATGTAAAATCTGAAATTTTGAAAAAACATTTTTAGCAAAAATTTGGTATTTTTGAAGTAATTTCCGGGACTGACATCCTTGAAATAATTTTAAAAAAATGAAAGATTCATGCATTTTACACTTCTATGCATTCATTCACAACTTTAAATAAACTTTTTTTAGAATTTTAATTTTGAGAATATGAATAGCGAATATATAAAAAAGTAAGATTTTAAAATGTCCGTCAAGCTCAAAAATTATACGTTTGACGCCAGAGTTTCAAGAATTTGCTAACTCAGGAATATGGTTCTGGCAAGATAACATCCCATATGACTTTTCAATAGAGACTGTAAAGGACTTCTCCCAGACAATTTATAGTAGAGGCATCTTTCACTGGTCTCTCAGGAGCCTCGATAGTAGTTTTTTCGACTAGTTTTCATGGGTTTATCAAAAAAGTAAACTACAGAGAACAAACTGATGAATTTATAGCTTTGTAACTCTGTATCATGACAGAAATGACAGCAGTTTTAACATTGACTTTACACTGAACCAAAAAAGCACACAATAATTATGAATTTTTACATGATCTGCATGAATCGCATTCATGAACTTTGGTCTAGTATCCAATTATATGATCCATATGAACTAACTTATTGACATAAATGTACAAAAAATACAAAAGAAAAATCACGAGAGCATGAATATTTCATAAGCCTAGTGTTTAAAGTTCATAAAGTGTTTGTACAAGCTACTTGAATCAATAAAAAATATGTGTTTGGCCGCCACGCACGGTAGAAGTGAAACTTTAACCCAAAAAGTAGAGATTTTTAAGTGCTTAATTGATTAACTCTTTGCTATAGTTTTACTAAAAAAATTTTCCATTTCATTTAATGGCAAGAGTAGTACTATATCTATTAAGAGAAGTATTATATCTGTTTTAATACAATTTCGAAAAGTTTTAAGGTATTGCACCATCATATAATCATACGATATCCATCATACCATACCATTTACTTTTAGTTCTTGTAAAAACCTTTATCCAAAAATTTTAATTAATAAAATTACGAATTGGTGGCGTCAAAAGACAAAGAAAATTGAAGAAACCATGAATTTTTTGCGAAAATTTTTTATAAAGAAAATTTAAGTGCCAGTTTGCTGTTTTAGAGGTGTTCGAATGTCTAAGCTTCTTACTTGTCATGAAACGATGTAAACTTGATTTCAGGTGGGACATAACATTCGCGGCAGAGAAAATAGACCTTTTTTAAAAATTCATAACTCAGTCAAAAACAAACATTTTTCCAATGATTTATTATTGTAGAGAAGTGAACAAATTACTAGAAAAAAAATTAAAAAAATATATTTTTCACTCCACATGGTTTTATAGAGCTCCAAACTGGCGGAAGAGAAAAAACGGGGCCTCGTGGTTGCAGCGCTGGGAGTCGCAAAAATTGTCTGATCTGGAAAAAAATTACTTTTTTAAATCTTAACAAAATTGGTTATCGTATGACAGGTGCTTTTTTAAAATTTTTTTTCAATTTTTGGTGATGTTCCAAATTTACAAGTGTGTTTTTTCGAAAAAAAATATTGACTAAAAATTCATAAAAAATTGAGAAAAAAATTTAAAAAGCTCGTGTCATATGATAGCGACTCAAGTTTAAAAAATTAAAAAAAAAAAATTTTGTCAAAAAATTAACCCGCTAGTGCCGCAATCAGTACAAAAAACATGGTTTCGAGATAAACGCGTTCAAAGTTTGCGAAAATTAAAAATGCGTTCTCACTAATCCGGCTGTAACTTTTGAACCCGTAGGAATTTTTTCTCTCAAAATCTTAAGAATATTTACTAAAATATAAAATTATTAAATGTCCCCCTTTCAGTTAGACGAGATTATTTTGGCAATGACTTGAATTAGATTTAATGCATTTAGCTGTAATGCAATGCAATAATCATTCAAAAATGCTTTAAACGTGGCAATAGAAGCAAAACCTGCCGAAGTTTCAAACATTATAGTTCGGTTTTACTTCTCTTTTCGATTCGCCTTATTGGTGTATACCCTGCTGACGAGGTTTCACTTCAAAAAATTACGGACTCAAACCATTGTATTCGTTAAGTGATTAAGCTCGTTGAATCTGTTAGTTTGGACTCAAACCTTTGTTGGATAAATTGTTTTCTCTCGTTTATTTTGATCTGAATCTGCTTTTGTAATTGAACTGAAAGAAAAACAAAAATCAACCTTCGAATCGTTCAATTGAACAAGTTCCTACGTGAACTACCAAGTCAACTGGTGAGTTCCGAAAATATTTTTCGTTTCACTAGGATTGCATTTTAACGGTCTTACTTCCAGTTTAATTCACCGCATTACTATACACACGGCTACAAAACTTAAAAAATTTTGTGTATTTTACGAAAATACAAAGGGATTATGAATCATTCATAATTTTTTGAATAAAATTCATAAAACTTTCAAACAAATATGAGGCGAACAAGAAAAGTTCATGAGATTAGTGACAAAAAAGCATGAATCATGTACATATACAAGGAAAACGTGAACTTCTTGATGTGTTTTGTGAACAAAATTCATATAATCCATGTACAAATACAAGGCCAGCAAGAATAGTTTTCAAGAAAGAATAGTTTGCAAGAATGTTATGAAATATTCATAATCTAGTGTTTGTCTTTTGTGTATTTTGTACATTGACATCATGAATAGCCACCACACCATAATGTATATCAATGAAAAGAAGCACCAATAAGCTTAAATACAAGTGAATGCATGGAAAATAAATATTTTATAGGCGTTTAGAAAAAAATATATATTCAGAAATGACAAAATTATCTATTTTTTGGGGTCTCAAAAAAGTAAGTAGAGAAAAAACATTGCAAAATTTTTTTAGCCAATATTTGAGTACTTTAAAAATCTTTTCTATGTCCTTGGAAAAAAATTATCATGCAAAAACCTTGATTTTTGCAAAAAAGGGCAACAAAAACGATTTCAGAAGAACCAAAACCACATCAAAAACGATTTCAGAAGAACCAGGGCAACAAAAACGATTTCAGAAGAACCAAAACCACACCCTTGGGACTTCTCCGACTCAAACAAAAATTATGCAGAAATAGTTTTTAAGACTCCCGCTAAGTTTTGAGTCGGTGTTTGGCGAATAATATTAATTTTTCGCAAATATATATTATTTATATTTTTTTGACAAATTTGTGAAATTCTAAAAAAAATATTCATATTTCCTGATGTTTTGCAGAAATTTTTACAACCTATGTACATACATCATTTCGTTCAGCCAGCAAGAAATGCATGTAAGAGAATTTGACTTTTGGCGGTATGTCGGTGTAGTTTCTAATGTGTCCTGGTTTAATAACACTTATTTAAGTCATCATCATAGTTGAAAGCTAGTTGTTACAAAACCCTTCAAGTTGAAAATGCTTCGCAGAAATTAACTCTTAATTTGACTAGGAAGATATTTAAGCGTTTGTTATGAAAAGGCGGTTTATTTATGTTTTCGCTTTCAGGTTTTTAGGTTCAATATTATAAAATTTCATTTTTACAATGCATAAAATTTTATAGGGATTTTCACGAGGCCCTGAGTAAATGAGTAAAAAATTAATTTGTAAAATTTTACTCTCAAGGCAAATGCAACGTGAATGCAACATAGCAATCATATGAAAATAAAAAATATTGTACTTCTGAATTTTTTTACTTTTGAACTTAATTTATTCTTACAGCTGATTTGTGTTTTCATGCACACGAGTTAATTTTTTGTTAAATACATCACCAAAATACACGATGTCTTATGTTTTTTATAACATACCTGTTATTGAGCGGTTTTGTTAGAAGAAATCAAACTGTCATTTTCTTATACTAGAGTAAAAATATATTTAAGTCAATGCCTGAGGTTGAGAAAAAGTGTAAGTTTTCATTCAAAGCAGTTTGTTGTTGGAGAGTATTTTTATTTTACACTTTAATTTTTTACTCTTTTACTCAGGGCCTCGTGAAAACCCTTAATGTTTTCCCTTTTTGTATTTTATTAAAATTTTACACTTTGACGTTTCATTATACTGTTTTCATACTGAACTAACTTAATTATAAATATAATTAAAAAAATTCGTGAATTTTAAAGTGTTTTAAAATTAAAATAATTGAGTATCCAAGCAATACTAGTGGTAATGGACTGGTATCCCTAGTAGGAAAAAAAAAGTTATTTCTATTAAAAAAAATTTCATACAATAAAATTGTAATTTAATGAGTTTGATCAGTACGGTTTCGAAAGAATATTGAAACTGGGCCGTATTTTATGTTTCGGTTTCGGCAAAAATTTCGGTTCCGACACACGTCGGTTTTACAATAGTATCAACACTAGCTATCATTGCGTTTGTTTTGGTCCCTGCTACTGTTGTCGATAGTGTAGATAGTGTGGACATGAACCTGAGAAATCAATCCCCGAAAATTTTAGCTTCTTAACATTAGATGCACTGACCGGCAACAATTCTTCATGAAGATCTGCTTATTTATTTAAAAATTTAAATTATCTCAAAAATTGGAGAAAATTGATCATCATAAGGGGGGACATGACATTGGCCGTTTTTGTGATTGACTTTTTTTATAATTTTGTATTTTAGTAAATATTCTTAAAATTCTAAGAAAAAAAGTGCATGGTTCAAAAGTTACAGCCGGATTAGGAGAGCTTATTTTTAATTTTCGCCTTTTTTTTCTTTGTTCGCAAACTTTGAACGCGTTTATCTCGAAACCATGTTTTTCGTACTGGATGCGGCATTAGCGGGTTCATTTTTTGACGAATTTTTTTTTTTTTTCTGTATTTTATTAAACTTGATTCGCTATCGCGAGCTTTTTTTTAATTTTTTTTTCGAAAAAAAACACTTTCAAATTTGGAACATCACCAAAAAATAAAAAAAAAATGTAAGAAAAGCTCCTTTCAGACGATAACCAATTTTGTTAAAATTTAAAAAGTCATTTTTTTCAGATCGAACAATTTTTGCGACTCCCAGCGCTGCAACCACGAGGCCCCGTTTTTTACTCTGCCGCCAGCTTGGAGCTCTATAAAACCAGGTTGGCGTGAAAAATATATTTTTTGAATTTTTTTCTTGTAAGTTGTTCTCTACAATAATAGAAAATTTTGGAAATTGTTTGTTTTTGACTGAGTTATGAATTTTTTAAAAAAGGTCTATTTTCTCTGCAGCGAATGTTATGTCCCACCTTAAGAGTGACTTGATGAAGCGAATTCTGATCTCGGTGGCTACTTTAACAATTAATTTTATCGTAAATCGATCTTTTGTATGCATAAAGCTTGTCTGCCTTACAATCAACGCCATCTATTTGGTAATAGCATACTACAAAGTATAATCAAAGTAATTTTTTTCGAAAAATTTAAAATCCAATTGAATCACAGACTGGCAAAAAATGCAGCTATTGTTTACTGTCTGAGGTATGTTTGCATTGTATGCAGATAACCAATATTTATTTCTTTAAAAAAAACGTTCCATCAGATGTGCGGATTGAACTCGGACTGCTAAGGTTCGTTTGCTCGAACGTCACACATTTAGCACGCAGGCCACTACGTTTTTTTAGCGATCTAAGCATATTTGCTTCAAATCAAGTATATTTTCGCAAAAACAAAAAATTTATTCGTTCGGAACGTATTCAATTTCAATATTAGTATTTTAGCTCTGAGTTTAAATTGAGCGTACTATGTTAGGTTTAGAGGAAAAGTCATTAAAGACGCTATTATTGGGAGCCAACAAATTTTGAATGTTATTATATGTCATTGGGGCAAATTTTAAATTACAAAATCATTAAATTATCTGCATAGACAAAGGGCTGATTTTATCGTTTTAAAGATTTCCCTTCAAGCTGTACTATATTTCCTGTTATAATCAGAACCTCTGTCAGACATGCGCCAAAATCATAGATCAAACAGCATAAAAAATAGCTTGAATTCTTATCGTTTGTGTGTGTGTGTGTGTGTGCCTAATTTACGCATTGCATACTACTAACCAATGCTATAAGCTGTTGGGCGCAACCACCCGCCCAACGCTGTCATGGCCATCATCAACGCCACCAAAGCTCACATAATTAATGATTGCGACAGCATTGACCAAAGTCATTATTATTGCAAACTAAAAGGTCGACTATAACGGCACCACCCACTTCGTCCCCCTACCCCTATACACTTTTACCACCACCACTAGCCCGCAATAATTATTTACATTTAAGCCAATTTTATAATAAAATGTAAAATTACCATTTCACAGTTAAATAAAAATTAATTACAGCCATTTATCGTCACTCACACAAAAGCCGAACGCTTTAGCTTTAGCCGAACGCTGAGCATGCATTGTCGTAGGGGGTTGGTTGGTCTTTGTAGTAGCAGGAATTAAAGAGCAACCACTGCAATGGTTCTATATTAGGTTAAACCTTTTACATTTTTTTGTTTTTTTTTTTGGTTTTTGCATTTTTGGTCAGAAAAGACACACACACACACACACACGCATAAGGAATAGCAAATTTACGCTAAACCTTTTTGTAATGCGAAATAATTACATGACGATTTTAAAAAAGTTTTTTTCAGCCCTTTGTGGCTCTAATGAAAAATGGCCGAGTCCATTTAGTTTCAAGCTAATTAACTCGTTTGATGACTTTTATTTTGCTGTTTCCTGTTTCCTGCTTCATACTTCCTGTTTCCTGTTTGTTCGTTTGTTTGTTTGTTTGTTGAATGAATGCGATTGTAACGTTGTTTTTTTTTTGTCGTTTTTTTGACTCAACATGCTTTATCATAATCAGCTTGAGGGCAAGGTGCACACAAAAAAATGTTACGCATATTTGTCGAGTTGCAAATGAGCTGCCAGAAGATTTGGTTAATTGTTACCTTAGGTTAAAAGGAAACAAAAATTTCAAAAACTTTTTCACAAACCTTTTATGAACGTTTTTGTTGGCAATGAAAAAGAGAGAGCAGGTTTCGAAAACGCGTAGTTAAGTTAGTGGAATTGATTACAGGTTGTTATAATGAGCGCAGCAAAAACTTGATGGAGTAATTGAGCGAAGGCGGTGGGTGGTTTGGAGACAAAAAGGATAAATTAGAGTTGCATTTTTGTAGGAAAAGATAAAAAATATTATTTTCTAAAAGAATAATGATGAACGAAACGTAGAAAAAGTACTTTGAGGCGCACGAGAAGTGATTTTTTAAATAAGCTGCAGCATTTTTGGTTTCAAATGAGGTAATGTGCAAAGTTTTGACAAGCATCAATTTTTTTTAAAATTCCTCACACTTGCAATGGCAGAAGTTTTTGAAAACAATAGCGATTATTAATCTTATAATTCAAATTTTATATAACAAATATAGCAAGAATTAATAAAACATCTTCAAACCATTGAAGCTAACTAGCAGTAAACAACTTAGTTATTTTAAATCTTGCTTAAATTGTTTGCAATTTATTTTATTATTTATAAAACTGTCGCAGTCAAAGTCAGTTGCCTCTATTGCCTTTGGGGTTAATTTATTTTAGTCAATTACCCTTTCCAGTATGTAAAAAAACATAAAAAAAACAAGCAGCGCCAATAAAAACAATAATAAAGTCAGCAAAACATAATAAACACATCAAAGATAAGCACAAAAAAAAAATGAAAAAAAATAAAACAACATACAACAAACTAAAAGCATTTCACTGCGCTGTCAGTCAGTATCTTGGCCGTTATCGGGTTGTCAGTTTATTCTGTACATAATTAGAAGCCGTTTGCTAAATGAGCAGCTGTAGCAGCAATCAAGTCAAGCAGTGGACAACACAACACAACGCAATACAACATGCTGCCAAGCTTATGAATTAGACATACGGACGACGCTAAGAAATCCTTTGCCAGCCATTTAGCCTGGCATAGCTAATTTCACTTGAAGCTTATTTTATTGGCAGTTTCTGCTATTTTGTTTTTTGATTTTTTTTTTTTTTTTGTTTTTACCATGTTTTTTCTCTCTTATTTTGGCATATATAATCAGACAAGTGCTGGAAAAGCATCGCATGCTAATAAAATGAATACCCAAAAGCATCATTAAACAGAAGAAAAACGTTTAAGCCAATTGCCAGCAAAATGAAGAAATTAACTTGTTAATGAAGGACTTTTTCGAAATTGCTACAATGATGAAATTTAGTCATTGAAGTCGTTGAAGTATTAAAATAAACGTTTATCTTCCGGCTTACGAGCACTATGTGACATAGTTAAGTCTAAGGCAAGGGTCAAAACAACTCAACATTTTTTTTTTTTTTAGTTTTAAGTCAAGAGTTGAGATATCAAAATTTTAATTTGATTTCATTCAAGTTCTGTACATTTTTACGCAGGACTTTATATATAACTTATCAAAAACTTACATTCAAAATTTGACTTATTCAACATTGTATCTTAGGTTCATAAAACTTATGACTCTACAACCCAAAAACTTGTCTAAAGAGAATATGAAGATAAAAATTCTTAGAAAATAAAACATTATAAGAACCTGAAAACAATTTTGACCATAAAATGTTTGTTTTGTAAGTCAGTTTAAGCGCTTTTTTTAAATAAAGCTCTTAAGCTAAATAAATTCCTAAGCATTTCCTAACATGACAATATAAATATTGGAAAGACATAAGTTTAACAAACACACAAATATACTGCCAAAATCAACATGCATGCATGGGTGTGTGTGTAGCACACACACACACTGCTTACCACATTTGCAGTTCTTGCCATCAATTCTATAGCTATTTCTTGAATAGTTCATTGATAGACAGACCATCAAGGAATGCTTACTATAAATAGTTTTTATACCAGCTAGCTATCTACAAATAAATCCCAATATTTCCAAAATTGATTGAATTCATCTGTCGACACATGCTGCTGCTGTTGTTGCTGCTCTAACTTCTATTGCTTCATCAGCTTCTTTTGCTGCTTTTTATTTCTCAACATAATCATTGAACCTGTAAATAAGCAAAGTTTTGTCGAAATTCCAGGCAAATATTATGTAGCTGTAGAATAGAAAAAAAAAAAAAATATAAAAACAAACAACTTTCTGCAGCTTATTTTAAGCATTTTCCATTTTAACTTTCGAATCTTCTATAATCTTCATAATGTTTTTGAATTCGACACACAGTGCTGCCATCTACTATTCTACTGAAGCTAAGCATTACATATGGCTTTGATGGTTGTTTGTTTGTATGTTTTCCTGCTTGATAACTGTGCAAAACCAAAGCAGCACACTTAAAATTTATTTGAAAATTTTCTTGCTTGCTATTCTTGTTGTTGTTTCGAATTTTTACTGAAAATGCTAGTTAGTTTGATGTAAATAGTTTTGTTGATTTCCTAACAATTTTTATTGCAACCATTTTGGCAAATGCAGCAAAAAAAAAAACACTGGCAATAATTTTTTTTTTTTAAATTTAACAGTTCATTACAAATTTGTTTAGTTGTGAATTTAAAAAAATTACAATCTTTGGCAAAAATTGAGTGCATTGCTCTTTCTGAATTGGGAGTTTTAGCTTAAAATATATTTTAAAGGCAGATTTGTTGCTAAATTTGTGTAAAATTTAGTTCTTTTGCGCTCCTTTGTGGTATTCAAGTCTTCTCTTGGCTTTTAAAAAAATTTCCCTTGATGGGAAATTTTTGGGAAATTTTTATTTTTTGGTCTAATTTTCATAAAAATTGTTTAAATTTGCATTATTACTACAAAACATATGAAAATTTAATGCTTTGAATTTTAAAAATTGAGATTTTAAGCGTTTCGATGAAATTAGCATTTTTTTCCATAAAAAATTCGCTTTAAACTGAAAAAATACCAAATCATACAAATCCTACCTAAGGCATTAATATTTATTCACGGGAAATTTTTATGAAACGTTTAATTTTTGACTAGTTTTCATTAAAAAATATTTCTGTTTTTTTGCCTTTTGAGAAAATTTTGAGAAATTTGTATTTTCCATAATATTGTAATTTTTTTAAATAAAAACAACACTTTGAACTGAAACAAATTTCCCATATTGGGATGTTCTTTTTTATAATCTAGTTAAACAAGGCCTTAGTTTACTTCCTGACACTTTTTCGTTATTGAGTCATCTTTATTTTTTATCTGGTGTTCATAAAAAGTTAAAGTTTTGCATTGGCTTAAAAAAATAAATTTGAAAAAGTGGGGAGTTAATTGTTATAATTGTGGGGTTGTTATTTATAGTGTGTGCTGAAAACTTACTTGCAAATTTGTTTTGTTGGTCCCTAGTTTTGCTGAAGTCATATTTTTTTAAGTTTTCGATTCCATTCAAGTCCAGTTTTGACTTTTAAATAAATTTCCCTTAAGAGGAAATTTTTATTTTCGATGATATAAGTATATTTTTTTTAAAAAATCTAATTTTAAGTAAATCTCAAGTCTAATTTAGTGCTGTGAAAAAATTTCCCTACGTGGGATTTTGTCAACTTTAAGTACGTTCGCACTATTTTCACTTTCAAAGAAGAAAATGTTATGAAAAAATATTCACTTTTTTATAGTCGAGTCGTACAACGCCTCCTGAATATTTTTTTTTTCTTTGGTTATTTTTGTTATCAAGCTTTCATTTAAAAGTTTAAGCTTTTAATAAAAACAAGAATTTTTAAAGAAGTGAATTCAATATTTCACGTTGGTTTCTTTGTAGTTAATGCATAAAATTTACTTGCAACATTTTTGTTTTGGTCTCTAATTTTGCTTAAGTCACATTTTTTTAAGTTTTTGATTCCATTCAAGTCCAGTTTTGGATTTTAAATAAATTTCCCTGTTTGGGAAATTTTTATTTTTGATGTTATTTGCATTTTTTTTTCAAAAAAAATATACTTTTAGCTCAAGTCTTAACGTTTAAATTAAGCTTAAGCCTAATTTAGTCTTGCGAAAAATTTCCCTTTTTGGCAATGTATTAATATTGGTTAAGTTTGCACTTTAAAATTTTGTGAAAAAAGACCTCCTCAAAATTGCTTAATTTTGGGATATCTCAAATTTTTATATAGTTTTCATAAAAAATTAAAGTTTTGCATTGATGTAAGCAAAAATTTTATAGAGAAGTGCATTCAATTTTTTGAATGCTTATTTATAGTTCATGTTCAAAATATACGAGCAAAATTTTTGTTTTTACTCTTAATTTTATTTAAGTTATATTTTTTATTTGTTTTTTCTTACATAGAATTTCAGTTTTGGCTTTTAAGTAAATTTCCCTTTTTGGGAAATTTTTGGGAAATTTTTATTTTCGATGAAATACGTATTTTTTAACCTAAAAAAATATTTTTTTGCTGAAATAAACTCCAAGTCCTGAAAATCCTAGCTAAACCATCAACATTTTTGTATATAAGCTTGAATCTTACACACTTCAGGCACTTTGTTTAGACGACGGCACGTTTTTTATTTTTTCGTTATAAGTTTTGAAATAGTTACGTGTCAATAAATAGACACTCACTAAAATATCGCATAAATATTTAAAATTTATTTTCAAATTCCAAACTTTTTTTACTCCATTTGTATGAAATTACTTACTTCTCCATTCCCTAGCTTAAAATTTAATTAAAATTTATGCGCTTTGCTCAACTTTTTGCTAGCTTTGAGTCAAATTCGTGCAGCGACTTATTGCAGTAAAACTTACATCATGCGACAGCTAAAATATGTCAACTTAGTACAATTACCGTTAACGAAAAATACAGGTAATAAAAGTTCCCATTGCAAAAAGCAGCAGCAGGATTTGCTTGCCAAGATTTATACTCATGCATGCAGTAAATTACAACAAAGCAAGCTAGTTGGCTGCCGCTTTGGAGAAAGGGAGCTGGTTGAATTATTGCTAAGCAGCGATTTACACACGACACATAAAAATCTTTTGGGACAAAAACAATAAAGAAACTTCATAAAATTACTGGATAATCTTTTTGCATGACTTGCAGACGCCAGCCTGTCTGGAGTTGAGGAAAAACTGTCAGAGCTCGCTAGCTACTGAGCTAGCTGTTCCGTTATAAGCCAAAAAGTACAACTTATTAACTGGAAAAACAAAACGAACGCACGCGGTTACACATACACACAAGCAAACACATACACACACACACACATACAAAAGCTTAACTATTAGCTAAAATTTCGTGTTGTTGCACGTGCTTTGCTCTTATATGTTTTTTTGATTTGATTACCCCCCCCTCCTTCCTACCGCTTGTTTGTCAAAGACTTTGAGTAATTTTCTCCCACTTTTTTGTGGCGTTTTTCGAACGGATTTAACTTTTTGATTGGAAAAACATGATTAACACACGTAAGCGTTGTCGAAACTCAAGTTTTATTCGACAACTGACTCAGCTACACCGCAAGAAAAAAATGTTTTATAGAAAACAGCAGCAAAAGAAAGTTAAAGACAGCAAATCAACTTGTGTTAAGCAAACAATAGAGTGGTAGAGGAGTGTAGATGCGGAAATGAACGAGAAATAACGGTTAGAACTAATCACATTTTGAGTCAATTAGTGACAAGTTTGGTAGAGCAACACTTAGAAGTTGCTTCGAATCTGTTGTTGAACAGAATAGAACAAGTTGTGTTAATTAATTGGTTTAACGAGCAGGTAAGATGCGGAAAAAAACTGATGCAACAGGTGCTAGGCAGGTTCTAATAAGTTGTATTTTTGTTAAATTAATTGTAGAGAATCGTGCGTGGAGTTGGTGTTAGAAATAGAAAAGCAAAGTTTTTTTTAAAAATGGCAAAATATTAACAGACGCATTCAATTTTGAAATTGTTTTAGATGAAGATTGAGCAAATATCTGATGTTTGTCTAAATTTTTGAATTCATGTTATGACAAATCCTACATTAATATCATATAACATAAAAACAATAATTAGTTGTAAGAGGCAAAAAATGAGAAAAAATTACTACAAATTGCCTTTTTTTAAATAAGTAAAACTTAAATTCTAGCTAAATTTTGTTTCGTTGGAACATTTTTGTACGCTGCCACAACCTTAGACAGCTTTTTGCTTTTCTTTTATTAGTAAAGAACGTTTGTAATGAATTATTTTGTAATGCTAAAAATTTGTACACCAATGTTCGCTTGACTTAAGCATCATAGCCACTATTATGTTCAGGTGGTACATTAAGGCACTCTTTTCTATATAATATTGTCAGCTCAATAGCCTTTAAAATCAATTTCTCTCAATAGAACTGCCCTTCTTCCATAAAATTACACATTATAGCTGCTTTAAAATTCCACTTACGCACACACACACACACACAACGAAAAGCATGCATAACTAAAAAAGTTGGCAACATAACTGCGTAATCGTAGCATGTCGCACATAAAATTTTGCAGCTACTATTCGCAACCAAGAATCCATAACAGATAACATAACAATAACAATTCAAACATTGCATAAGAACAACAAACGTAAAGCATTAGAAAATGTGCTAAAAATAAGTAGGAAAAATAGTAGTATAAAGAAAAACAAAAAGAAGAAAACTATGAAAAAAATACAAACGTGCTGCCAGTTACTGGTACGCTCATAGCGGCAGACCAACGTGTTGCAACTCAAATTATTATAACTATGCGCATAAGCATGAACTTTTTGCCCAAAAGTATGCAAGATATTTTTTTTTTATGTTATATATATTGTCAAAGTGTTTGTTTGTTTTTTCAGTTGGCATGTAAAAAGTATGCAATATTTGCCCTACAATGTTATGTGTTTTTGTTTAGCTCATTTTTGTACATGTTAGTGGAATACCAAGTTATGGGTGAAAATAAAAAAAATAAAAACAGAAAAACAAAACAAAATGCTGCATACTTTTGTGCTTACATTTTTATTACATTTACAAATAATGAGCATTTGCTGCTCAATGGCACAAAAAGTAGTGAAAAAATAGGAAGTATTTTTAACATGAATACAAAGTTACTATTTTTTATTCGCAAAATAACACAAATAAGAAAAAAACACCAAGAAAAGCGACGATCTTAGCAATAGCTACTATATAAAGATAACATATGCCAAAAAGCATATGTTGCAAGCGCTATATTGTCGATTTAAACAAGCGTTAAGAGTTTTAAAAGATTAAATGTAAATTTTAAAATTTATTAATAATTTTATTAATATTAATATTAATAAAAATTTTTATTAATAATTCATAAATAATTCATAATAATTATAATTCATTAATAATTCATCAATTATTATTTATTGATTGAAATCAAGACTTCCATAAAAAAAAAAATTCCTTCTTTGGGAAATTTTTTTAATATTATGATCAAATTGTATTTTTATAGCATATATGTCTTTAATGTGCTAGGAAAATAAAATAATATGAATTTTAAAAATTTCCCTTTTTGGGATATTTTAAGCATAACTTGAAATTATTATTTATTTTTTTCATAAAATTTGTTTAATTATTCAATGACTCAAAAAATCCTTCAAATGTACCAGTTAGTGTATAGTATATAGTAGTTTTCTAATATTTTTTTTTCATAAATTATTTTTTTCGGAAAATCATTGAAATCAAGGTTTATATAAACAAAAAAAAAAATTTCCCCGATTTTGTACATATAAATATTTTGACCAAACTCTTTTTTTTATGGTTAATATCTCTTAAATGTATTAAAACACAGCAAAATGTGTGCCTTTTAAAATTCCTCTCTTAGGATTTTGTTAAGTAAGGCTTAAAATTATTTTTGTTTTGCATAGATTTCATTAAATTTGTAAAATTATTCAATGACTACAAAAATTCTTTAAAAAATGAACCGCACAAAAATATACGAGTTTTGATGTTTCGACTGTACTCAAAATGTATTTTCTCAATTTTTTTTTTTTATTCTTTTAGTTAAAAAATTCTGTAGTATTTTTGTGGTATTTTTATTGGATTGAAGTCTAATAAAAAAAATTTTAAAAAATTTTCTCTGTTGGTTAATTTTTAATTCTATGCTGAAGTCTTAAAAATGCAGTTTATAGGCATATTTTTGCCAAGATTTGTTTTAAAATACAATTTTTAGAGTTTTAAAGGGTTTTCAAGTTTAATAATGAGATTTTAAAAATTTCCCTCAATGGAAAATTTTTGGGAATTTTTTATTTTTTGTCTAGTTTTAATAAAAAATGTTTAAATTTGCAAAACAACATTTGAAAGTTGGGCGCATGTAGCGTTTGTGCTCAAAATACATTTTCAAATTGTGAAAAAATTCTTATATATGTTTTAATAACAGTTTCTATCTATTTTGTATTGTTTATTAGTCTCAATTTATTATTTTAAAAAATTTCCCTTTTTTGGGAAATTTTATTTTTCAACAAAATTTGCATTTATTTTGCTAAAAAATAATCTTAATTACTTTTTAAATGTATTTGCTAACTGTGCATAGAGGGCTTACAGTTGGGCTCTTTGGCATTTGTGATTAAAACTTACTTTAGATTTATTCTTAAATTTATTTAAATAACAACTTGTTGAGTGTTTTTTTTTTAAGTCTAGTAGTGCCTTTCTTAAAACTTTCCCATGAAGGGACATTTTTATATGTTGATCTTGTTAAAAAATGTCAAAGTTTTGTATTAATTACAAATTTATTTTGAACATATTTGTGATCTAAATTTGGATTATTTATAGTTTATGCTCGAATATTTTGAGTTTCTGCCCAAAATGGAGTTTCTCAACAGTTTTATTATTTTAGTTGTTAAATTCAGTTACATTTTTCGGTATTTCTTAGCATTTAAGTCTAATATAAAAATTTTGAAAATTTCCCTGTTTGTGAAATTTTTTATTTTGTGAAAAGGCTTGTATAAAGTATTCGCAATTTCTGCATAGATATAAAAACACACAGAAAAATAAGTGCAATCACTTTTTCAAGTAGGGATATTTCAATTTTGTGTTGAGATTTATTTACTCAGCAACAATGTACTAATTTTTACTCTTAAATATTTTGAATTTATAAGTAAAGTGACATTTTCATTAAATTCGTGTCTGAAATGGTCATTGTAAAAATTTCCCTAGTTGGAAAACTTTTGGGAAATTTGGTTTTCCCTAGTTTCTGTAAAAATTTGAAGTTTTGTTATGATTAAAAATCAAATTTGCAAAGATCTGTGCATTAAATTTCCCAAATTGGGATATTAAAAGTTTATACCGAAAATCTACTTTGTATGTATTTTAATTTTGAAATTTTTTTCACTAACAATTAATATTTTGTGTTTTTTTCTTTCTTTTAAAATCTTATAATGCACTTTGAAAATAATTGCCTGTTTGAGAAATTTTGAAAAGTTCTTTTTTTTGTCTAGTTTTCAAAAAACACAGTTTATGAAAACTCTAATAATAAATTTGTTATAAAATTAATTTGGAAAGAAGTTTGTTGAATATTTGATTTGGAATATTTTGAGTTTGAAATTTTTATTCTTAAGTATTTTAAACTTAAATTCATGTCTTGAATGAACATTTTTAAATTTCCCTTTTTTTTGAAAATTTTTAAGACATTTGTGTTTACGTAGTTTCATTAAAAATATCCTTAATCTTAATCTAATTTTTAAGCAAGGATTTTAAAACAAATTTGCAAAATCAGTGCATTGAATTTCCCGAATTGCGATTTCTAGAGCTTGAAATTTTAATGTAAAAATATTTGAGTTTTGAAATTTGGTAAACTATCGCTTGATATTTGTTTTTTGTTTGTTTAAAGTCTTAAAGTGAACTTTGAAAAATTCAATTGTTTTCCCATTTTGGAAAATTTTATTTTTATCTAGCTAGTTTTCATAAAAATAAAGATTAAAATAATTTTAGAAATAAATTTATTGTAAAATAACTACATAAGAATAGTGAATTGAGTTTGCCGAGTTGGGATATTTTGTTTTTGTGCACGAAACCTACTGTGTAAGTGCATTTTATTGCTTAATTTGTTGAATTTATTAATAATGTTATATTTTAAGTACAAACAATTCAAATATTCGCTTGTTTAAAAATTTCCCTTTTTGGGAAATTTATGGGAAATTTTTATTTTTTGATTATAATTGCATTTTATTCAAATTTTACCTAAATATTTACTTTTGCAACTAACTGCATTGAAGTATCTTGTATCTGTATTGAAGTCAACATTTATTTTTATTTTAAATGTTCTTCTTTAAATGTTAGTCTTATTATTTTACATAAATTTACATGAATTTTCTATATAAGAAGCCTTTTTGGTTTTTTTTTTTCAATCAACATAACACGTGCGTAAACAAGAATTTTCTTTTGTTTTGAATTCATTAATTCTTTTCCGTAAAATTTTTTCTTTAATACATTTAAATCATCGAGAAGAAACAAAAACAAAAAAAAAATTATTATAAAATTTATAGAAAAGCTTCAATCGAAATACTAAATCTCTCTTATAAGCTCATAAACAATTTGTTGAAAAGAGTTATGCATCTGGAAGCCACATTCAAGAATAATTTTAATTTGATTTGTTTTAAAAAAGCCTTTATAGAAAATTAATAAAAAAAATTGATTTAATGGAAATCTTAGCGTGCTGTGAGCCTCCAGCAGCGAATTCCTGCAAATTTTGCAATTTCTGCAAATTCACAGGCCATAACTTATTTTGTTATTTCCGCTTAACTCTTTGAAGCTTTGTTTTAATTGCGTCTCGACAATATGTTTCACAAAAATCAACAACAAAAACCGGCTAAGTAATATCCGGCTATAAAGTCTCACAATTGCCAGCTAATTAAGTGTTGTTCATAAAATATACTAAAACCGTTTCCGGCTTATTTTACTACCTCGAAATTCCATTTAAACTCATTTGTGCGCGACATTTGCACATTATTCAATTATTAATGAAGGTGTTTAATTGGCAAAAGAACTTTTGAACTAAGCCAGTCAGTGCCTCAAATCTCAGCTACCTAAAATATTTGAGCATACTTTTATGAGTGCTTTCAACAAAAACGGCTACAACAACAACAATGTTTGGTAAAGAAAGGCATGGCTTATAATAAAGAGCACGAAAAACTACTTACTTTGCCAGCAGTTAAGCCAAGTTATATTAATGCGCGTTTATTAATAAGAAAGCGCAAATTTTTAATATGGTCTTTGCTAAAAATTAGTCTATAATGGATGAAATGGAAAAGCTGTGCTCAGTGAGCTGAGTGCAATTGGCAGCAGGAAGAGCAGTAGGAAGAGAATGTATGACAAAGTGAAAGCAGCAGAGTTTTTCCACAAGAGTTTCTAGTGAAATATGCAAATAGTTTTTTTATTAATTTTATTTATTTATGAGCTAATTAGCTTTGTGAAAATGCAGATGGCGCAATAAACAGGAAATGCGCTTAAAATCTATGAGGCACATCAATAGCTGCAGGGAGTTGCAAACTAACGTGAACGAATTTTTATTCTCAAGGCAACTTATTAAGTGTTTTATCTGCGCTCACTTTATTTAAAATCAGTTTTAATAAATGTTAGAAATTTTCCTACAACTCTTACAAATTTAAAATAAATGAAAAAATTAAAAAAATCTCTGGCAAGCTATCGATTTTAAAGCATTAAGTCAAGCATAAAATCTATAACCTTCAATTAAAAATTCCAAAAAATCTCCGACAACAATCCTTTGATTGATGAGTTATGACGTTTGGAGAACGCCTGAATATATATTACTATTCAGGCAATACTTTTGATCTTGCTCTTAGTTACATCCTAGGTAACATCAACTATATTATTATATTTAAAAATGCTGCTTAAAATGACTTTGGCTCCTTTAACACCTGCCGTCACTTTGATCAGAAAAGAATTGCTGTCCAAAAGATTGCGTGATCACTTAGTATATCACAACAGCTGCATCACAGGGTGCACTGAAGCATTACCGATTGCCAGATCACACCCTCGTTGCCACTCATACAAAGAACTCGATTTGGTTTATTTTAATTGACGTTAGTTTTTTTTGTTGTTGTTGTTGTTGATTTAAACTTGAACTAGTTGCCACAAACCTATAATTAAGTATGTCTGGCTTCGCTTGTCTGGCGTCTAGCTAATAAAATTTTGATCAAATTGGTTTTCTTTGTGTTGCTCTAAAGTTTCTAACGAACTGCTAACAAGGTGCGAAAAAGCAATTATGTAGATTGGTCTTATTTAAAATGAATGAAATTGGGTGGGAGAGACAGAGGCGCTAAAATTAGATAGACTATGCAAAAAAAAAAAAAACTATCAAAACAGAAGTTGAAGGAGCTGTGCATAAGTTCGTGTGAAAAAGTCAATATTTTGCTTACTGGGTAATAAACCCGATCGATTTGCATGGAGAAAAGAAAGTTAGCAGTACACCGACTCAAAATTAAGAAGGACTCATGTAGTGGTTTTTGTTCTCCTGAACAACTTTTTTGTTAAAAAAATAAATTTTTTTAAATGCATTTAAAATGCAAGATAAGCAAAAAAGTAAAGATTTGATGGTACACAAATATTAGCTTTAAAAACGTTTTAAATTTTTTGTCTTTACAAACTCTTTTGAAATCCCAAAAATCAATATTTCGACATTTTCGAAAATATGTTTGTTTACAACTTACATTTAATATGTATTTTTTATGGTATTTACATGTATTTAAGCTAGTTGTAAAATTTGTTGAACTCTTCTTTTCATTTATATATCGAATGGTGTGATAACCATGTGGCAAATTTCATCATCAACTGCTACATTTATTATTGTCATAAGCAAATTTTGATAAATTGCTTGATTTACCGCAGCAAAACCCACCCGCTTGGAAACGAGTTATTTTGGAAGCAAGGAAGGTCAGTCTTCACAATAAAAGGTCTTCAAAATATAAAATGCAGTTAAAATTACAAATTTCTTGTAATGCTATGAAAATACAAACGCTGGTCTTCGAGGCTGATCCATAATTTAACAACCACTCTTAACAAAGCATTACAAAAAACTCCGTCTAGAGTTTTTATAAAAAGCATGTGAATTGTACCTATCATAGCTTAGCACATAAAATTTCGTCACACGAATGAAAAATCAATCGAATTGGCTCTAATGATAAAAAATGTTTGTGGAGAACTCCTGGTGGAACCTGGAACTTGGAAAAACAACCAACGCTCAGTTTAGGGGGCTCTTATATGGTTTTGAGTTGATGATGTTGACCCAGTGACTTGGGGAACTCCACAGAATAGAAGCCCAGTCGGCAATGGCAGCACTTCGAAGCGCTACTAGCAGGACTTCATATGGATTTCGAAGTGCTTCCACACTCATATCCAAGTATATTTTCTTTTTTATATGAAATGGGAAAATTTTGCAGGCCTTCCGCTCCGATAGCTCAAAAGAGGCCTGATGGAAGCACTTCTTAAGAATGGCTAAAAGAAGGGGTAAACAAAAAGAATTGAAAAAATATTTTTTTCTTTTAAACCTTTTTCTTTTTTTTTATAAATTGTATGATTTTATCTTCTCTCCTATGTTTTTTATGTCAGATTAATTTCAATCTATAAACTTTGATACAGCACTAAGAAGGGCCATTATTATGTCATATTTTTAAACTGATATATATTTTGACTTTAAACGAAAAAGTTGCCCTGAAGTATATGAAAAGTTAGTCTTTGAAGGGAAAAAAGTTTGTTGTGCTGCCTTTTGTGCAGAAAAAGGAGGCTTTCAAGAAGGGCTCATAAGAGCAGCGAGTAAAGGATGTGTTTGGTCTTCAAAAGTAGCAGTCCATGCAGGCCTTCGTTTGAAGAGCGCTGGCTTAATTGCCTATTGGGAGGTCACATGACGTTACAAACTTACGTAAATATTTTGCAAAGTCACCTTTGAGGATAACTGCAAATATTGCAAGCTAATGCCTCAGAAGTCGTCTTTCAACAAGATAGCGATCCGAAGCACAATACGAAGGTAACGGGCAAGAACGGTATTAGTGCGTATTTTTCAAACATTTTGATAGCTTACCAGGGCCAAGTTGTTTAGGTTACGCAAAAACAGATTAGTTCAAAATTTTTTCCCAATTGAAAGGGTTCAACTCATACTGCTTCGGCCCCTAAGATGGGTAAATTAGGTAGAAATTGACAAAAATAATTCATAGCACTCCTTGATTAACCCTTAGTGGTGTCATATACAGGGACCGAAAATAACTGTTATTTTACAATTTTTAAATGAAATAGACACAATGAAAAAATGATCGAAGGACTTTTTCAAATAAACCATTATAATACAAATGGCCTTAACTTCACGAATATTAAGTGCTTTTTAAAATTTTGACTGATTCTATAAAAGTTAAAAAATAACTGTTATTTTTGCCTTTTATTTTTTCGGACAAAAATAACGGTTAATTTTTACTTTTATTTTATCGGTCAAAAATAACAGTTATTTTATGACTTTTATTTTTTCGGTCAAAAATATCAGGCACTTTTTATTTTTTTAAAGGCCGCTTGACCAATTAAAAAACCATTGATACCATATGTAACTTGTGCGCACCGATGAGACGAAAATAATCGTATCAAAAGTTTTTTGGTCGGTAAAACAGCCTTTGAAAAAACACATATTGCCTGATATTTGATAAAATAAAAGTAAAAAATAACTGTTATTTTTGCCCGAAAAAATATAAGGGACAATATAACTTTTATTTTTGTCGGAAAATATAAAAGTTAAAAAATAACAGTGAATATGTGTGACTTTTTCGATAAAAACCATAGCCGGTACGGTCCCTGGTCATATATATTACCAAGTCTGCTTTCTCAGTCCGCCCCTACAAAATGCACATACGTGGTAAAAATCTCGATAGCTGTGTCAGGGTGACCATTAAATGGACTAAATGTATCACCAGCTGATATTAATTTTTATTTTTAATATTTTACCATATCTTATGTTTACCATATCTGACTCCCTTCTGTTGGTCCCCGTACAAAAACTACAGAACATTTAGATAAATGTTTAAACATAGTATTAGCTACCTTGGGATGCTTCCTGGAGGGATCGTATGTAGTACGCGGTCGTTTTGTATTTTTACCCCAAGATTTTATCAAAACATACCCAGCCCCAGCCGGCCGCTGTTATTCCAAAACACTGTTAGATTGAATGATATGCGTTTAAGTAAACAATTTTCTTTGTTGAATGAACGTTTCAAAATATTTTTGTGGTGTTAAAATCAACTGTTGAAATGTCTCTCTTCGGGGGAAGTTGGGGAAAGTTGGTTCGAACCCTGGGACCCTGTGTAATAAGCCTGATCGATTTTGTATGGAGAAAAAAAAAGTCATCCGGACACTAACAAATAATTAAGAGGCGCTTTTAAAAACTATTTCTGTATAATTTTTTTTTTTGGATCGGAGAAACCTCCATGGAGCGGTTTTGATTCTTCTGAACCCTTTTTTTGGCAAAAAAATCAAGTTTTTTGCCTATAACTTTTTTTTTCTTCAGAATGCATACCCAAGATAAGCAAAAAAGTAAAGATTGTGATAGTACACAAATATTGTTAAAAAAAAATTTTGAAATTTGTTGTCCTTACAAACTCTTTTGAGACCCCAAAAAATCAATATTTCATCATTTTCGAAAAAGTGTTTTTTTTTAACACCCAAAAAATATACATTAAAATTCGGGATCTTCACTTTTTTTTGAAATTTGTACAAAACTTTAATCATTTGAGTGTATCTCCGAAACTATAGATCGGACAGAGACGAAAGTGGCACCAATGGAAAGGCCATTCGCTCAGCTTGGGATATAGCCATCACCCGATTTTTTAAAAGTCGGGATCTTCACTTTTTTTGAAATTTGTACACAACTTTAATCATTTGAGTGTATCTCCCAAACTAAAGATCGGACAGAGACGAAAGTGGCACCAATGGAAAGGCCATTCGCTAAGCTTGGGTACAGCCATCACCCGATTTTTTTAAAATTCGGGATATTCACTTTTTTTTTAAATTTGTACAAAACTTTAATCATTTGAGTGTATCTCCCAAACTATAGATCGGACAGAGACGAAAGTGGCACCAATGGAAAGGCCATTAGCTTAGCTTGGGATATAGCCACCACCTTATGGGATAAAATGGGACAAAATTAAAAAAATATGATTTTTTGACCAAAAAATTGTTTAGGAGAACCAAAACCGCTCCATGGGGATTTCTCCGATCCAAAAAAAAAATGATGCAGAAATAGTTTTTAAGAGTTCCTCTAACTTTTGAGTTGGTGTCCGGCGATATCAAATTTCGATCCGGCTTACTGTGTAAGTATCAAAAACTGTAATATAACAATTGATATAAAAGTTCTGTTGCATTAAGTTTTTGGTTTAAAATAACCCTCAAATTAAGCGGCTGAAAATCTTGAAAAAATTGCAAATTTCATTTTTATTTAAACAAAAAATATTTTATATAAAAAATAATCTTTGTTGGCCTTACCGGTAGTTGAACCTATGACAGTCGAGTACTAGACAGACATGTCTGCACACTCGGCCATAAATGAACTTTCAAAGCAGTGATAAAATTTCAAATTATTATTTCAAATTATATGGGTTTCTTGTTCTATAGACCGTGGTGACCGTGGCATGCAGGTTAAGTGCATGGCTTGGCATGCTCGCAGTCCGAGTTCGATCCCCAGTCGTATAAAAAAATGATTAGTCACCACCTCTCTGCAGACAATGGCAAACCTCAGAGAGTAAATAATGCCATGTAAAGCTTCTTGAGAACATGAACTTTAGCTGCTTGGAGTCGGCATAAAACATGTAGATCCAGTTCTCGTTCAATTGTGTGCAAACATTTAATAACACACACAACACAATTCATCATAAAAAGCTCGGTCAAAGTCCTTTCAAGGGCTGAAATGGCCAATTGGTTTTTTTTTTTGTTCTATAGACTTACAGTCAACCGACTGTTGATTTTAAAGTTTCATTTGTTGGATGAAATTTAACAGTGAAATTTGTTATGTCAACCAATGATTTGTTTGATATAAAAGCATTTTTTTTTCTGAGTGTACAAAAAATACGAAATTAAGAAAAATTTGACTTTTAGAGGAATCAAATGTATGACCAGCTGCTATTATTTTTCAGCCCCACCATTTACTTTCAACATACCTAGCCCCTATTGGTCTCCCTTCTGGGTCCCCCTCAACATAACTCACCTTTTTGTGAGTTATTTGCTGTAACTGTGTCAGGGTGATCATTGACCCATCACGACCACATACTAATTTTTATTACACGACATGATGAGGTCCCTTTATAAATGGGATAGGGACTAGTTATGAAATTTTGGGAGTGGTTAAAAATTGAACTTCGCAATATATTTGATCCTTCAATGGGATACCCCATGGGAATTGCGAATTATTTTCGTGAAATTTTTGACAATTTAGCCATTTTGGTGAGATATGTTGCTTGGGATATCCTTCTTCGATAAGAACCAAAATTTGGTTCAATAATTTTTTGTTTAACTATTTTGCTGGAATGCTGTCAATATTGCAATATGTATTAATTTTTTCATACGCCACTCAATCAAAGTGTCTGATTCAATTCTGAACAATTTTTGTAACCATTTTCTACATTAATTCAAATTTATGGGTCAAACAAATAAAAGTTCTAAAGTTTTCCTCAATAAGAGTGCATTTTTTTAACCATGAAGGTTGAAGGTCTAAAATGCTTAGTGCCAGAAGTGACTAAGTTACAGTTACATAGGTTTTAGATCAACGATTGTTTACTGAAATATATCATATATTAAATCTGGCATTTCTTTACTAAAGTTTCACTGGAATATAGTTAAGAAATAAACATTTTATGCATAAAAAAGTGCGCTAGTGGGTTTGTTTGAATATCAAAAGAAATAAATATTCCACATAAAATTTTTATACATATAGATAGTGTGAACACAGATGAGGTCAATTCTAACCACTGCGGTAGCCAGAGTTCAATCCTCCAGCTAACAGTATGTTTTTTCATCTTAAAATAATCATTAGAAATTGCCATTCAAGGACTGAAATGGCCGTTTTTTAAGATAATTTTAGTGTTACCTAAATTACCATATTAAATTTAATTAACTCAGATATAAGCTTCAAAACGAGCTATACAGGAAAAATTTTTTTTTCTTCTTTTTTTTTCCAGAATCCTTTGAAAATTTTCTTGCAGTGTAAATTATGATATAAAAAAATTTGTAGGCTTAAAAAATTTGTACATTAAATCGCTGCTTAAGTAAGTATTATAAATCTTTTTATCAAAATTCTTTGGCTTATTTCATGTACTTACTTTGAAAATTTTAAAGTGTTAAGTTAAAAACATGAACATCTTTATGTTTTCGTTCCTTTATCTAACCTCCTTTGTCCTAACCTTTGTTCTGTTCTTTAACACCTTTGAATTAATAAAGTAAAACTATAAGTATCCATCCACAACCAAATCCATGCCTACATTAACACTCTCGACTAAAGCCATAATTAGACTCGCTCATTTTGTTAATGAACAATTTTGCACATTTTTTCGCACCCTCTCAGTGAGCACTTTAGCACCAATATCAATTTACACGCTTAACTTATTAACGTCTTGTTAAGAAAGGCGCACATTTGCTTTGGCTTAAATGCCTGGTGGCAGCAGCCTAACTAATAACTACTACCTACTAACAACAAGACCAACAGCAACAGCAGCAGCAGCTGTTATCATTACCATCGCCATCATCGTTAGCATTATGATCAACACCAATTTCACCTAAGTTAGCCTAAACATAAAACAAAGCAAAAAACAAAGAAAAAAAAAACAAAAAATTAGGGACCAACTTCCGTTTCAACAGCGAAACCAATTTAAAACCAAAACAGACGCCGTTGCTATACATAATGCTGACCACAAATTAAATTTGGGCTAAAATTCGATTTTGTTGAATGACGCCCTCTGCGCGAATGTGTTCACATTATATTAAAGCATATTGAGCACTAGACGCGTTGTGCCCAAATCAAACTGTACTGAGCTGTCGGACAGCATTGAAGGACTAACGCAGTTGGTGTCATTATAAAACCATCAACAAGAATAATTAATCAATTTTGAAAATAGACCATTAGCGGCAGAGACCTTCGATGAACAGGCAGCAAGAACAGACCAATTTGAGTCAATACTATTGTAGATATGTATGTGTTGGTAGAATGTATGGCTACATTTAGTTAAACATAAGCTTAAAAAAGCAGTTGAAACAGCATTTAAAGTGCTGCGTTGAAAATATCAGGTGCATTTTTGTCTCTTGGCATTTCTGGAAGTTTACAATTTTAAGTTATTTATATAATTTAAATATTTTCTTGAACAAACTACAACAATGTCAAGTAATTAAATGTGCTCAGTAGAATTAATGAAAATTCCTCTTAAAATGTTATGATTTTAAAAACCCTTCCTTTGCTTGCTCTTGGAGTTATAGCTAGTTTCTGCAGCCCAGTTTTTCGCATACTTTACTTTATCTCTACCAACACCGCTGCACTTCATTGCGAAAGTGTGCTCTGCAAGTGCCACTACAGGTTAAGTAAGGTATTTTAACCTGCAAGGACTCTCTAGGCATTATGTTGACTGACTGTGATTCCTGCGAGCTAGCTTAAGTTGCAAAGACAATGTAAAAGCAAAAGAGCGCCTCTTGTGTTCCTTTTTTTTTTTTTGTTTTTGTTCATATAATATTTTTTATGATTTATTTTTACTACTTCCAGAGAACTCCTCGAGTCGGCTTCATATTTCGCACAATGTGGTTCTGACAGTTAGGTGGGGGCAACAGAGCAGAATGACACTCCAACATTCTAGCCAGCAGAAAGCAGCATTGCGTCGAGCACAATGAGCGGAAGTCAATATTTGACATGTTCATCAAGACGCGCCAGAGTGCTACAACAAAAATGTGCAAAAGATGAAACAAAAAATAGAAGTAGTGAAAAAAGCAAAAGAAACATGGACGGTTAAATACAAAAATGTCAACATGATGCAATGAAGAGCTACTCCAGTTATGACAAGCAATGTCAGAAACCCTTAACAGTCGGAGCACAAAAAAAAAAATCATTTTCCAAAGTAGTTTATAGAGAATGATGCTGCTTTGGTATGAAAAAAATCTCTGTTATTGTAGTCTAAGAACACTTTAATTGTATCAAAGAATTTTATAAAGAATGCTATGGCATAAACAATCGTTCTTATTGCAGTCTAAAAATCACTTTAAATGCGTTTCAAAATTTTAATAAAAATATTTTGTTATTTAAAAAACAAAAGATTTTCACAGCAGAAAAAAGAAGTTAAAATATTTTTATATTAAAAAAGTAAGAGTTTTCCAAATAAAATCCTTTGAAATGGCAAGCATTAAAGCCGGGCACAAAGAGCATCTAATTTACTTTGGTGCAAATAATTTGTTTCGTTGCAATTTTTCGCCCGAACCTTGATAGCTATCAAAAACCAATATCCACTTTCTATTCAACCAAAGAATTGCGCAAACACAAACAGGTAAGCACACACACATACATTGCAATATGTAATAAAAAGCACCTGCAGCGTAATTCTGCCTCTGTTGCACTGAAAATGAAATTTTCAGAAATAACTGACCAAAAAGTTTAAATATGACAAAACAAGTGAAGTCAAGTTGAAATTTAAGTTGGAGTCAAATTAAAGTCAAGTTGAAGTAAAGTTCAACTCAAGTTGAAGTCATGATGAAGTCATGATGAAGTCATGATGAAGTTATGAAGAAGTCATGATGAAGTCAGGATGAAGTCATGATGAAATCATGATGAAGTCATGATGAAGTCATGATGAAGTCATGATGAAGTCATGATGAAGTCATGATGAAGTCATGATGAAGTCATGATGAAGTCATGATGAAGTCATGACGAAGTCATGATGAAGTCATGATGAAGTCATGATGAAGTCATGATGAAGTCATGATGAAGTCATGATGAAGTCAAGTTGAAGTCAAGTTGAAGTCAAGTTAAAGTCAAGTTAAAGTCAAGTTGAAGTCAAGTTGAAGTCAAGTTGAAGTCAAGTTGAAGTCAAGTTGAAGTCAAGTTGAAGTCAAGTTGAAGTCAAGTTAAAGTCAAGTTAAAGTCAAGTTGAAGTCAAGTTGAAGTCAAGTTGAAGTCAAGTTGAAATCAAGTTGAAGTCAAGTTGGAGTCAAGTTGAAGTCAAGTTGAAGTCAAGTTGAAGTCACGTTGAAGTCAAGTTGAAGTCATGATGAAGTCATGATGAAGTCATCATGAAGTCATGATGAAGTCATGATGAAGTCATGATGAAGTCATGATGAAGTCATGATGAAGTCATGATGAAGTCATGATGAAGTCAAGTTGAAGTCAAGTTGAAGTCAAGTTAAAGTCAAGTTGAAGTCAAGTTAAAGTCAAGTTGAAGTCAAGTTGAAGTCAAGTTGAAGTCAAGTTGAAGTCAAGTTGAAGTCAAGTTGAAGTCAAGTTGAAGTCAAGTTGAAGTCAAGTTGAAGTCAAGTTGAAGTCAAGTTGAAGTCAAGTTGAAGTCAAGTTGAAGTCAAGTTGAAGTCAAGTTGAAGTCAAGTTGAAGTCAAGTTGAAGTCAAGTTGAAGTCAAGTTGAAGTCAAGTTGAAGTCAAGTTGAAGTCAAGTTGAAGTCAAGTTGAAGTCAAGTTGAAGTCAAGTTGAAGTCAAGTTGAAGTCAAGTTGAAGTCAAGTTGAAGTCAAGTTGAAGTCAAGTTGAAGTCAAGTTGAAGTCAAGTTGAAGTCAAGTTGAAGTCAAGTTGAAGTCAAGTGGAAGTCAAGTTGAAGTCAAGTTGAAGTCAAGTTGAAGTCAAGTTGAAGTCAAGTTAAAGTCAAGTTGAAGTCAAGTTGAAGTCAAGTTGAAGTCAAGTTGAAGTCAAGTTGAAGTCAAGTTGAAGTCAAGTTGAAGTCAAGTTGAAGTCAAGTTGAAGTCAAGTTGAAGTCAAGTTGAAGTCAAGTTGAAGTCAAGTTGAAGTCAAGTTGAAGTCAAGTTGAAGTCAAGTTGAAGTCAAGTTGAAGTCAAGTTGAAGTCAAGTTGAAGTCAAGTTGAAGTCAAGTTGAAGTCAAGTTGAAGTCAAGTTGAAGTCAAGTTGAAGTCAAGTTGAAGTCAAGTTGAAGTCAAGTTGAAGTCAAGTTGAAGTCAAGTTGAAGTCAAGTTGAAGTCAAGTTGAAGTCAAGTTGAAGTCAAGTTGAAGTCAAGTTGAAGTCAAGTTGAAGTCAAGTTGAAGTCAAGTTGAAGTCAAGTTGAAGTCAAGTTGAAGTCAAGTTGAAGTCAAGTTGAAGTCAAGTTGAAGTCAAGTTGAAGTCAAGTTGAAGTCAAGTTGAAGTCAAGTTGAAGTCAAGTTGAAGTCAAGTTAAAGTCAAGTTGAAGTCAAGTTGAAGTCAAGTCAAGTCAAGTCAAGTCAAGTCAAGTCAAGTCAAGTCAAGTCAAGTCAAGTCAAGTCAAGTCAAGTCAAGTCAAGTCAAGTCAAGTCAAGTCAAGTCAAGTCAAGTCAAGTCAATTCAATTCAATTCAATTCAAGATTATTTTTTTCAGTGTCTTTCAGCAAAAATTTGATAAGTTTTTGTAAAATTGCTGTAAAAGCAAAAGACCAAAACTGTATCAACTGAAAATTACTTTCCAGCAACAACAACAACAACAGCAACAAAACGCCACTCTGTTGGCACAATTTGTAATTCAAACGAATACAAAAGTTTTGAACGAATTTCCGCCGGACAAAACAGTAGTTTTTTTTCTTACTTGCTTTCTTGCTACAACCACAAAACAACTTGTTCTTTAATATTGAACAACATTGAGTGAGGTGAGCGTGTATGTGTGTGTGTATGAACGTATGTTGAACACAAACACATAATTATTTCCTTCCGCTTCCTTTACAATTGTAAGAAAATAACAAATTTTCCCCTTGTGCTGTTTTTTACTTTTATTTTTTATTATGCTTGCTTGCCGCTTTTTCGCCCACGCCAAATTTCTAAAGGCTACATCAATGAATACAACTGCGCGCCATATTGAATTTGACGAATTTATGGCAGTGGAGCAGCTACACTGACAGCAAAGCACTGTTTGAAACAGTAGCAGCAACAGTCAAGCAACTCCACACATAAAGCAAAGCGAATAAAAAATAAAACTCATTCAACAAGAGCTACGAAATTCTGTCAATGTTTACGTTTTGACGAAAGTTCTGGAATGCAGCTGGTATGCTACGCCCAACACACACCTACGTCAATGTCAACAAACATACTAACATTAGCATTACATCCTACCTCAAGGTATTTTTAGTTGGCACACTAACATGAAGACCCACACACATATACCACTCACACACACTGTGCCAACTCATTTAAAAACATACAAATAGCAGCATATGTTGCCAACCCGTGCAGCCACCCACTCGGCACTCGTCAAGAACAATAAAAACATAACCGTGGGAATCCATGCAAACTGCGTGCTCAAAAATTCAATTGTTTACTTTAAATACTAACATACACACACATACACAGATAGACACATGTGTTCACGCAAGACCCAAACACACATACTTATAGCTGACACACTTACTCGGGAAAATTCAAAAATAAACAATTTAAATGCAAATAAATTTGCTAAAGAAAAAACAAAAAAAAAAACAAAGGCTATAAAAACAAACTTCAAAACTTGCTGTCAAAACAGCACAAAATTTATACGCATTGTAATGAATCTTTTATGATTGGGTTAGTTTTTAATACATAAATATTAGTAAAAAGTTGTCTGAGTTTTATTGAATTTGTTTAAATATAGCATTAACACATGAGGGCATGTGTAAAAAGTTTTTGCTAGCGTAGCTGATTTGATTTTCATTAAAAAAACTGGTTTTAATTTTAATAAGATAACTAAATCTATTCAAAACTATATGGTGGAAAAGCCTTCTTTATATAAGGAGAGAGTATATTCGATAATGAGAACTAGATTAAGAATTTTTGTTTATTTGAAAGCACTGTTTTGTGTTGAGTGTAACTATGATTCACAGGCTTTCATTTCAAAATTAACGAAATTTATCTATTTTTCAAAGTAGTTTTAAGGTAGGTAATAAAAAAGATTATAATACAGAAATTAATATTTCAATGGTTTGAACTTTATTAATATATCATAGCATAAAAATTATACATCTATTTTAAAACTATTTTTTTAAAGATTTGAAGGTTTTAAGATTCATATCTTTAAACCATGATATGATAATAAAAATAAAAAATAATGTGTACCGCCATGAACAGCAAATACTAAACTTTTTCTTACCATCTACCACAAAAACTTTCTCATACCATAACCATCAAGTTGTGACAATCAAACCTTATTCAACATAACACACCCATACCCATTTACACCCATCTACATCCATAACTAGAATCCATAAAATACCATCAAACCATACCATATCCATTAGACCATCTATCATAATGTGCCATCAGAAACAAAGAAAAAAAAAAAACCAAAACAATGAAATACAACACATAAATCGTGTAAAATCTGTCTACTAAACCGATTACTAAACCCATACTTAACCCATTATACTATTTTCACCATTACACCATTACCGTCAAAGAATACCTCTCAACTATTATGTAAAGGTTATTGTATGGTTTGACCATCATCATACCCAACAAAACTATCATACCATAATCATCACTCAACATCAAAATAACATACTATTACATCATATCATACCATCATATCATATCATCATCATCATATAAACAACTCATCCTACCATTCATTCATCATGATTAAAAAGTTTCTGTTCATGGCATCCCATTACATTTTTCTAATAGATTTGGGGTCTAAAACACGAAAACTAAAAAAAATATTTTTATGATTTCGTTTTTTTTTAAAAAAATGTTTAAAGTTTTTCTGGCTTTTTTGATATATAGTTCATTATATTTAAATATACCTTGTATATTACTTATTCGATTTTATACTACTTACTTACTTACTTTACTTACTGGCCTTACTTTTGCAAAAAATTTTTTATTGAAAATATATTTTTATGATCAACAAAATTTTTTTGTTGTTTTCGTGAAAAAATATTTTCAAAATATTTCTATTAACATTGTAAAAACTGCTCATCTAGACGTACAAATTTATTGAACAAACATGTAGAAAATTTTATTGTACTTTATGTGATAGGTGGTGACCGTGGCATGCAGGTAAGATGTGTGGTTTAGCATGCTCGAAGCCCGATTTCGATTTCCAGTCGCGGCAAAAAGTTTTTTCAATAACAACAATTTTTTTGATCGGTCACCACCTCTCTGCAGACAATGGCAAACCTCAATTTATCATAAGAAGCTCGGTTAAAGTCCTTTCAAGGGCTGAAATGGCCAATTTGTTTTTTTTTTGTTTTTTGTTAATGTGATAGGCTTGATTATATTGAAATCAAATAAGTTGTATACAAGATATATTAAAATATATTCGACTATATTTGAAAAAAATCAGAAAAAATTCAAAAATTTTTTAAAAAAACTTCACCATTAATTTTTTTTTGTGATTTTCGTGCTTTGGGGTCTAAGCAATAATGAAGAAAATAGTGGTATAATGGTGTAATTTTTGTAAGAACATTTGTCTGCTATTTCAAATAACTAACATATAAAAAACTTTGTTTTTATCATGTTAGTGTTGATATATCTCTTAAAATGGGACAAACTTCTTGTTTTTAGGACTCACTTCAGTTTATTGTCAAGTCTTTTGTATAAAATCAGTCTGGTTCATGATTGCAAACAACTTTTGTTTGAAGGATTTAACTACATGAACCTGAACTACAAGTGCTAACAAGTGCATAACATCCTTTGAAAATTCCTTTGAATTCTTTCAGGTCTTATATTCAAGTCTTATGTCAAAGTTAAAATTACTTTAGTTAAAAAAAAGAATTAAAAAATATAAGTATTTTCGTAAAACTTTTTACACAATTTTTGGTAGTGCTGAGAAAGTCGTAATTTTTTCTATATTAAAAATATAAAATATGACTTATTTTGATGATGAAAAAACTATAAAATTAGTGAAAAATGATCTGTTTTTTATTACTTTAGCATAAAAATAGATTCTTACATTTTTCATTTAAAAAACATATAAAAACTTTACCACTTTTTGAAAAAAATAAAATTTTTTTGAAAATGTTCATTATCTTAATACATAAAAAAAGCCTCCTGTTCCGTGCTCTATATCCCTCAAACTGTTATATTTGCTATAACTATGCTTTTTAAAACATGTTTAGTCTGAATTAGAACCTGTTTCGTATTATATTGCTTTTTATATGGAAAAATTGTTAGCCTAAAAGTATGCACACAAAATGATATTTATCAGTAAGGACACATTGACAATGACTGGAACAAAACAACATTTGAGCAACAAATTGTCTGCCACTTAATTATTTTGAATACTCCCCGTCGTATGAAGCCCGTCATATAGTTTAATTATTAATCATACAAGTTAAATCATAGAATTGATCAATTGAGCTTCATTTCAAAATTTTGAACTTCGAACTATCTTAAAATGACCTTAAATGACCTAACAAACTGACCTCGCATGCGGAATCAGCGATCCACAAAACCTTTTTAGCAGTAAGTTGGATATCGTTCATCGGTTTTTCATTTTGACCTTAACATGACCTTGAAAAGATCTTAATACAGATCAACTGATCTCGGATTAAGAAGTAGCGTCCCAAAAACCCAAATTAGCAGGAAGTTGAGCATTGTAACTCTGTTCTTTATTTACTTTGAGCTTGAAATGACCTTAATACAGAAAAACTGGCCTCGGATTCGAAAACAGCGACCCAAAAAACCTAAGAAGCAATAAGTTTCACATTGTTTTCCTGTATTTTATTTATTTTTACCTCAGAATTACCTTAAAATGAACTTTATACAGACAAACTGACCTCGGATTAGGAATCTGCGACCCAGAAAACCTATATATCTGAAAGTTGAACATCGTATCTCTGTTTTTTTAACATCTTGACTTAAGGTTGAACTTGAAATGAGCTTTATACTGATCAACTGATCTTGAATTCGGAATCAGTGACACAAAAAAACCTAAAAAGCAAGAAGTTGATGCTTTTGAAAACATGTTTAGCCTGAATCAGAACCTGTTTCGTTATTATATTGCTTTTTATATGAAAAAATTGGTAGCTTTAAAGTATGCACACAAAATGTATTTCGTGTCTGCATATTTTTTATACTTTGACCTTGGAATGAACTTGAAATTAACTTTTTAGACAAACTGACCGCGGATTTAGCTTCAGCGACGAAAAAAAAACCTCTGCAGCAGGAAGTTGATATCGCTTCTCTTTTTTTTTATTTTGACCTTAGAATGACCTTGAAAGATCTTGAAATGAGCTTAATATAGACAAAATTTCTTCGGATTCAGTAGCAGCGCCCCAAACAATCTATATATTAGGTAGTTGGATATCATATCTCCGTTTTTTCTTTTCATTTTGACCTTGGAATGACTTTGGAATAACCTTAATATAAAAAACTCATCTTGGATTGGGAATCAAAATCAAAACGAGCAAAATACCTTTACATAGATTCAATCAAAGTCTAAGCAAGTCTACACATTTCACAAAGGCGAGTTTTACGTCTCGGATTTTTACACAATTTGACCTTGAAATAATCCTGAGAAATGGTGAACTTGGACATGATTGTGGTCGAATTGACTCAAAATCTTACCTAGACTGGAGCTATCAATAGCTTTTAAAAATATTTCATATTTTTTTTTTTTGCAAAATCTGATTCAGACCGAAAACGGACCTTTAGGCTGAGTTGATTTGTTTGGAGGTATAAAAACCAATGTTGCCTGGGCAATTTTTGGTTCGGGCAGAAAAAGTTATTAAAGATGAAAATAAAAACGGGTCTAGGGGTGCACTTTACTCTACTCTACTCACACCCTAAATTTATGAATTTTTTCTTGAAAAAAATTTTCTTGAATTAGGGCAAAACTGATGCCAGAAATAAAGTCCTTGCAACCCAATTCGACCTTAAAACGGTATACGTGTAAAGGTTCTTATACAAAAATTTACCGTAAGAAATTTATATTCACAAAATTCAAGGTAGGTATTATCTTATTGCTGGTGCATTTATGTATTTTTGACCATCAAGGCGAGCGACTGAAGCTTTCTGCCTTGTATTCAAACAATATGTTTGTTTGGTGCACCGGAATTTTTTCTTAAGACCCCGTTACTTGGCGCTAATATTTAAATAATGTAATGTTAACTCTTTGAATATTATTGCATAGTTATTATTCATAACACTGTCCAACAAAATTAATTTTTAATTTTCCAAAATATCAAGGTTCCGACAACGGATGCTGGTAGAGACGACAAAAAAATGTACCTGTATTGGCGTTTTGAAAATTTGCGTCTAAATTGTATTTCAGATATTTTGAATTTTCCCTTTTTTTGGAAATTCTTATGGTAAATCGTAATAGGAAACCATGTGACCCTAACATATTAACTACAAGATATGTTTGAGAGATTAGAAAGAGTTATGTAGAAAACTAAAATTAACATTTTTGTAGAACATTTTAACCCTATAGTTCTTAAGTGTATGGGTCCTTTTTGTCTTTCTGTGAAAAAGAAACAAAAAAAAAACCAAATAAGACAGGGCTAGAGTGTCAAAATGTGCCACAAAAATTATTTTTTTATAAAATTCTGCTATAAATCTCTGAATACATCAAAGCTCAAAATTTAACTTGAACACCAAAAATAAATAAAATCTTATTAAAATCTGTTTAAGAGTTAATAACAAACTTTTTCAGAATTGGTACTAAAATATAACAGAAAAACGCATTGGTGAGGACTAGTTTGTATGAAAAATATTTATTATTAACATAATTCTTTGACTTTGACTATGCTTGCAATGCTTTTTGATATATTTTTTCGTACAAAGTATGGCTCATTTCTTAAATTTTGTGGTCACAACTGCTTCATATTTGCTTAAAAATTTGCAGTAATTTCTAAAGATGTATTTTTAACTATCTATTAAACATTTGTGCATGTTTTTCTTCCGCTGGCTTTATTTGTCCTTGCCAAGTAATTAGATTTGAAAAAAAAGATTTTTTCAGAAATAGGTCAACAGAGTGCGCTGAGCTACCAACAAACTTCTTCCTTACTTTTATGCAAACGTGCTGCCCAGAGGCGCTTTCTTTTGTCCAAACTAATATTTGAATTCTATGCTGCCATGACACACATGCATACAAACATATAACATATTTGAAATACATATTTACACACTGGTTTAAAAGTGTGTGTTCGACTATAAATTGAAACCGAAAGCGTGTCAAACGACCTGCAAAATTTAAACTTACGATTAGGTTGTGTAGCTTGGCTGCAGTGGTTGCTGCAGCTACAAATACATACAGCTCTCTAAGTATGCAGCAATAAACACTTAATTGCTATTGTTGTTGTAGATGTTGGATTCTTGCCTTATATGGTTGGGAATTATGTAATAGTTGTCTTGTTGTTGTTGTTGTTGTTGCTACTTTTGCTCTACTAGTTTTATCGCATTCTATTATGTGCGAAATTGTTTAAAAGTAGCCCACAGGATATGCTTGTGTAAAACCAATAGATATAGCATATGACCAAGGATAAGCTGCAATTATCTGAACAGTTACAACAACATGGCCATTAGAAATCTACTTTAATGTTGAATTATTTTAATTGTACAACAACAATAAATATTAGTTTTACTTGTGGTTTATTTTAATTTTTTTTTTTTCACATAAATTGTTTGCTTGCTGTAAACTGGTGTTTAGCCGAACATATCCTGTTGGCAAAGAATTTTCAATACAATTCAACCATTAATTTAAATATATTTAACTATAATTGTTAAGTTTGTTTGAGGTTATGATGTAACACCGAACTATGGCCTAAATACATAAAACACGCAAATACACACACACACCAAAACACATGCTAGATATGCAGCCATGCATTAATTCTGTCACGTTTGTTCGCTGCAATGGAGCAATTAAAGTACAAGTTAGCTTAAACTGGGTCATGTTTAATTTTTGCAGGCATCATCTTGGTATTATTAATATAATTATTATAATGATTATCAGCATCAAATTTGGCCAATTATTACAACAACCTAGACGGTTCGATGGGCCAGCACTTTAAACAAACAGTTGAATAAACTTTAAGTCTAAGTTTGGAGAAAACTTGTTTATAACAAGAGTTGAAAGTTTAAGTTTGTCGTTAATGGAAAAATTGGTAATGTTTGGTAGCTTATGTCCTTCAAAACAATTAAATTGCAAATGTGCTATTATCAGCTTGCCTGCTATAGAAACGTTTTGCAACATTATATATTTATAATTTCATTAAAGGTTTCAATTTGCACTTCTAAACAAATGTAACTCGCAGATACTATTATGTGCTTTAGCACTCTTTTATCAACAGCTAGACTATGCTTTTATGTCTGCTGTTGCTACTGTAAAAATGCTCTTAAATAAAAAAAAAAATAAAAACACTGCCACAAAATACAAAAAATAAAATACCGTGCGACCAAGTATGATGAACTAAAAAGAAACATTTTAAGAAAACCGTAGCACAACCGTTTGAAATCACCTTCCTGCAGAGTAGCATCAAAATAAATATTAAATGCAGCTATTCTACCGCAAGAAGATGCGGCTGACTGTCTATCTGTCGGTCTGTCTGTCTGTTTGTTCTTTTTTCTGTCTAAACTGACGACTGCTGAAGCCGTAGCGGATGAGCTGCTGTTGCTACTTTTCTAGCTGTCTGTCTTTTCATCTAGCTCTGGCTGTTTTTATCTTTTACCGCCTCCTGCTCGCCTTGCCGCCTTGAAAGCTTGTCTTTCTTTTGCTAAAGAAGCTATTTAATGCATTTTTATCATTTTAAACTTTTCACTACTGCATTTTCGCCATTTCGTCTTAAACTTTTTTTTTTTACCTATATAATTTTTATTTAGTTTTTGTGTTTTTGCAAATAAAAGTTTTCTCTGCAGCTTCTTATAGCGGTATATTTGTTTTTGCTGTCGGTTCCGAGTAAGTCAAGAGTGAAGTAAATGTCTGCTGTTTAGCAATGAAAGAGCAGCAATAGTAACCGTTTTTTGGTTTGTTTTTTAATTTTTTGTTTTTTTGTGCGGGTGTCAAAGGTTATAAAATGCTGGCTAAGTTGTGCACGCAAAAACAAAAAAAAAAAAAAAACAGAATGTTGCTAAGTGCTTAGACTTTCTCTCACCCTCTCTAGAGCCGCTTAAATGTATTCAAATAAATGAAAATTAGAAACTATGGCGACATGTTTGCTGTATTTATTTTTTTTATGTGGGTTTTTCTTTATTTATTTTGTTGTTATTTGCACAAAAAGAATACCACATATAAAGGTTATATCTAGGGTTTTTCTTAATTTTGTTGCGAGCATGTGGCTTATTGAATAGCCTTCAACCATATAAAATTAATTAATTAAAAGCAGAATTAAAAAAAAAACAAGTAAAGAAAGTCTAAAGTCGGTCTAGGCCGACTATGAAATACCCTAAACCCACTTTTCAAAAACAAAAAATTTTTATTGTAAATGGGCGTCTCCAAGGGCGGATGAAGCCTATATTTTATATGCATTTAAATGTTGATGAAAAATTTACACATATCAAGTTTTATTCCTGTAGCTCACAGTTAATGCCTTTATTGTGCTTTCGCTATTGGAGGTGGGCGTGTTCATGGACGGATTACTCCCAATTTTTGAACACACCTTAGTTTTGGTATAAAATACATGCATACCAAATTTAATTTCTCTATGACAAACATAACCTTATTTATTGAGTTTAAAACTTTTTGGGCTGTATGGGAAATAGGCGTGTCCGTAGGCGGATGACGTCCGTTTTTCAAAACCATCTTTGTCTTGTCATGAAAAACATACGTTCCAAATTTTAGCTCTGTAGGTTAAACAAAGGCTTATTTATTGCGTTTTCAATTTTTGGGTTGTATGGGGGGTGGGAGTGTCCGTGAGCGGATGACGTCCATTTTTCGAAGACATCTTTGTGTTGATATAAAACAGATACATACCAAATTTTATTGTTGTAGGCTTTTTATGAGCTGAGTTATGCAGTTTTACATTTTTGCGTTGTATGGGAGGTAGGCGTGTCCGTGGGCGGATTCCAAAAATATTCAATAGTGCAGATCCTTGGGTACATGTGATCATGTGTACCAAGTTTCATCCAATTATCTCAACTCCTTCTTCTTATCTTGTGTATACGGACAACACACAGACGGCCGGACATGGACAGCTCGACTCACGTGGTGACGCTGATCAAGAATATATATACTTTTCTATACCGGACTCGCTTCGTTCTGTGCGTTACAAACGTTTGCACAAAGTTAATATACCCTGACCTTTCAGGTTTAGGCTATAAAAACGGTTTCATAAAAGTCGGTCTATATTTAAATATTAATATGAGAAATATCACTATATAGCTGAAATATTTTAGATGTCTTACATGTTTTGAAAAAAAAAATCGTAAATCCATAAGTTGAGTTTAAAACAAAAAACCCTCTTGGAGTATATATTAAAAAAACATTTTAATTTTCTTTTTTCAAATTTAAAGGTTAAAATTTCAATTTGGAAGAATCTCTTTGCACACAATTTTTGCGTGTTTTCATATGCTAAAAGAAACAGAAGCCTGGAGATGTTTTGCAATACACTAGGTTCAACAGCCAGTTCATTATTACATGGTTAAAATTCTTGGAATAATTTTTAAGCCAATCGTTGGACTAATGCATTTTTAAATCCTGTTTTTTATTAGAATTAATACTTTTCAAAATACTAGAAATTTTTTTAGTCAAAGCTGTACTGTATTTTTTTAGTCAAATTAAATAAATTGGGAATAAAGTTTGAATTTTATTATCTATGGTTTTAAAGTTAATACAAAATAACTAAAGCCGTTATAACGCAGCTGTATTTTATTTACATTTTGTTCATGCTCTAGCAAGTAACAAATTAGCCCGAGGTTAGAACTCCCGACTCTAGTGCGGTGGTTGCCGCAGTCCGCGGTTCGATCCCAGGATGTGGAATTTTTACACCAAATAGTTAATAATATTAAATTATAATAACATAAAAATAAAAAAAAAAAAAAAAACGGTCCGTCTGAGGATCGAACCAGAGTCACTCCATTTATCAAATCAAATCGACAAACGCTTAACAAATCGAGCCACGGAATAAAATTTTTTGCTAGTGCTAATTTTGTACTTTAATAATTACGAAATTTAAAAACTAAACCCAGAGGAGTTTAAAGTTTAAATTTTAAACCTATACTGGACTAAAACTTAGTTTCAATATTGGACGTGGTTTAAATTTTAAACCCATGCGGGACTTAAACTTTAGAAGAAGACTTAAGTTTTAGAAGTTCATTTTAAAATATCCGTTTTTAAAATGAAAATAAACGTTAGACGATCAAAATCTGGGTTAAACGTTTTCAAAAGTAGCACGTTTTCTGCTTTTTGCGCTACGAAACGTTTTCACAGTTTTCTCTGTGTAGTTTTAGATGGAAAAGCTTGTTTATTTCAAATACAATAAGAACTATTTTAGAGTTTGTTCGAATGACTTTCCAGCGTCGAACAGTTATGTTTTACAAAATGATATTTTAATAAATTTGTAAATTTTAAAATTTTATATAATTGGTAAGCGATATATACGGGTAGCTGATAACTTACATGGATAATTAGTTCTGTAGATAGTCTCTCTAAGGGAGTTGAAATAAACCAAGTCATTCTTATTACATAAAATATTCCATTCTCGGCGTTGTTATTGTTCATAGTTAAAAGTGTGGAAAGGCAAGAGTTAAAAGAGGCCCGTTAAGAAAGAGTTGAATTTCCTTTTTATTTAAAGTTGAGCAATATTTGAAATTAAACCATGGCTCACACAAAATCGTTTGAAAGTTAACTATCTTAAAGGAATAAAGATTATTTAATTGTAAAAAAGCATCTACTTCCTAGGCTATTATGGAGATCAGCACCCAAGTTGAAAACGCAGCTCCATACCAGGCTAGGTAGCTCTACTTCTGATATGGGCACTAGTCCCCAAAAGGGTGTAGTTAAAAATGTTTAGTTTAGGCTAAATCTGGTCAAAAATTCTCCAGAGAGAGCATTTCCCAGAAAAAAAATCCCCAGCATCCATTATTACTCCCATTCCATGTTAGTCCCTTATATTGTCAAAAATAGGACATTGCCGCAAAATATGCTGCTTAACCCCAAAGACGGCCCAACAATCACAATCACATGCAGATGACAGAGCAAAGTTTCTTGTATGTAGGAAAGCATTTAGAGAAACGTGCCCCGTCAGCAGTAAGTCCAAATCTTAATTAAAACAAAACTCCGGATTATCCAGCACGAATGCTCCGTCAAGTACGAATTTATATGAAAATTTCCCAAGGATGCTAGAATCACATCTAAATTGTAATGTTTTTATGACTCTATCACTCAAAATAGCCTTGAACTGTAGAAAACTCAATTCCCTACTCAGCCTATCAGAATCACGTTTTGACACGAGAAATTCTTCCGATCAAATCTACTGCAGGTCCTATACCATATGTCCCATATGTATATGTCACAGACCACTATACATGACGCAAACAGCTCACATTCTGAGTCGACAATCATTCCTTAAAACATCGGAAATGGCCTCCTCGATAGGCCTTTTTAAACTACGGTGGGTTAATGTAGCCGAAAAGTCGAAGTTGCTGGAGTTTGGTCTTAAATATAGGCAATCAAATGTTTAATTTGTTGTTTTTATAACCTACAAAAATCAACTAACTATTATATTTATAATATAGCATAGGTAAATTGACATGTTAATCAAACAAAACAAACCACATTCTTCGTTTTGGTCAATACTTATTCATACCTTGTTATGAATGCGATGAGAATTATAGCAGCATCCTTGATTCAATGTAAATCGCATGTTTGTTTACATTTTTACTAAATGACAAGAAAAAATTTGTTTATTAGTAAATTCCATACGCCGGAATTCTACATTGAAAATACATTGAATATGTAATTCAGTAAATATATAATACAACAAAAATTGTATCTATACTATTATATAAAAATGAAACTCCAAGATTCGCTTTTTTCATGTATGTTGCTCAGGATCTCCGGAACCACTGTACTGATTTGAATGAAATTTTCACTCATCGAACAATAAATTATTCTAGACTGTCTTTGTATACTCAGAATTTTAAGTTATGAAAAAGCTAAGAAGTTTTTGGCCAATAATCTTACTTAAGTCAATATATTTCCATCAAAATAATCGCTATATGCTGCCTACACCTTAACAGTTAGGTGGGTATGATGTATGAGCAAATGAAAGATCTCGCCGTTTCCAACAAAAAACTCAGTGGTGACATGTATCTCAGATCAATAGTTTTTCCGTAAAATTGACAATACTTAAACAATAATACAACAAATTACATAAGACATTGTTTTTTATATTAAAACATATCGCGAGCAAGGCCGCGGAGGGTTGCTAGTACTATATAAAAAAGTCTACTAAAACTGCACAGAAGTTAAAGTCTTTTTCTTCATCTCTAATCAAATATGCTGATTCGGCCATACATTTCGTTGATGAAAATTCCACATAAAATTCTCAAATTCATGCATGCATGCAATACAGAAACGTAGGGAACTTTCATGATAGGAATATTGACTGAAACGTTGAGGAAGTTTCGTTAAAGAAGAAAGAAATTGAACTGATGTAGAACAAAACAGTCAAAATTTATTAAAAATAAGTAAGTTAGTATTAAAAAAAAAAAAAATTGCATTCTCTCTAAATATATTTCTTGTCATCACCATGATTCGAACCACGAACCTTCACAACTATTGCATAAAAATCACACGCTTTAACGATGTGATATGCCTTTGCTTGTTTCAATTTGATATTATTTTATTATTTTTTTTTTCGTTGATAATTTATTTCTATTCTATTTTATTATTTCTATTCTATTGAAAGTTTTACCAACAAAGCAAATTTATTTTGTTCTTTTATATCCATTCTATATTTCAAGATATGAGATATATCTCATATTAAATTTAAAAAATAAAAAATAAAAATATATATCTCATCGAATGCATCACATCGGTGCCGAATTTTTTACCAGCACTTATAAATGCCTTACAAATACAGAAGCTAAATGTTTTCTTTTCATTTGCTGTTGTAAAGCGGAATCTAGCAATCAGCTATAGAAGCAAGAATATTTTCAAATAGCTGTACAAACAATTTAATCCACTGAACCTACAATGCCGGCACCTAATATATTTTAAAAATAAATCGTACAATAATAGAAAAATATTCACTCTCTCTTACTTTATTTGTAGCAGTAAAAAAAAAGGTGACCCACAATTTTTTCAAGCCTTTGCCTTAACAATAGCCTGATCCCTGCAATAAAAATAACAACCCTTAAAAATAAATCAAATTAATAAAAACTCAATTGCTTGTCAATCAATATATCTATTTCTGAATGATTCTTTTTTTTTAACTTAGCAATCAATATAAGAATTAAGTGTGTTTGTCTAGCATGACGTGATGGAAAAGATTCTTATGCGGCTTGAATAGCAAAGAGTTTGCAGCTAATTATAGCTTACCTGGGATGCTACTCTAAAAATAGTCTGACTTTCCACCTAAACGGTTACAAATGAACCGCATAATCGCATGATCTATGTACCAAATAATCAAAAAGGGTGAAACTTTTTTTTTGTGGATGTCTTAAGAATGAATAAAAAAAAATTATGAATATAAGTTGAAAAAAGGTGCAGCAGCTGATCGTGCGGGTATTTAAAAAAGAAAAACAAAAATAAGAAAAACAACTACAACAAGTTAATAGAAAAGTATTTGATCTTCCTTTTTTCTTAAATTTTTTTTTTAATTTTTAAATTGGTTCGCCATAACGAAACAGCATTAGAACTGCCAATAAAGAAAATCTTGCTTGAAATTGCGTTTTCTTATCGTATTTTATGAATGTGAGAATTGGCTGCAAGGATGTTCGAAAGCAATCACATTAACAGCAACGCATTCTTTGGGAGTTAAACATGCGTGAGGGATTTTATTTTATAATTGTGATTATGTGTAGTTTATGTGAATGTACGTGATGTGTATTTAACTTAGAAGAAGAAGCATATTCCGTTGAGAGGTGAAAGATAAGATCTTCCTGCAAATAGTTGACATGTTGAGTTCTAACTAGATCACAGCCTTATTCTGGTGATTGACAATTGCAAGTTACATGTGGTTTTTTTTGTACATGAAGTTGAAATGTCAGAATTTTTTTGTATAATTTTTTTGTTGTTTTCTTCAATATCTACCTTTACAGTTGATATATGTTGACAACTTTTGATATTTAACTAGTATCGCCTGGGGTCGAAATTCGAACAATTTATTGATATCCTATTTATAATTATATGCGAGATGATTAAAATAAGTTCGAGGCTATAACTCTTAATTGATTAGAGATATAAAGCTATTTTCTTCAAAAAATTATTTTTTTATATTATTATTTTGTTTAAAAACAGAAAAACAACATTTTAAAAAAATTTAATTTTGTCAAAGAAATCATAGGGGGTAGCCTTGATTTTTTGATGGCACGGACAGTTTATTAATTTAGTGTCAAGACAAAATACATTCACCTAAAATTCGGTACAAACTTTGAAAGAAAATCAAAAATGCAATTTTGAGTTTTTGTTTTTTTACAACAAAAATTATTTTTACCCCATATTTTAAGAATAAATCAAATTTTATGGTCTTTTTTAAAAGGAATAATTTAAATATAAACAAACAAAAAACGGTATTATTTTCAAAAGTTTTTTAAGTTAACTGATAAGACTTAAATACAAAAAAGAAATAAATGAAATCTATTCAGAGATGGCGGAGATATTTGCTTCAGAATTTAGAATATTCAATTTGAGAAAGTTTTTTTCTAGCTCTTGGCATTTGGTTGAAACACACGGTAAATAACTAACGACAATATTAAGAATATTCATTAAAAATACTTTTGGATTAGTACTTTGCTGTAGTTTTTAACACATTTAAAAGAAAATGTAACAAACTTTTAGAAAAAATGAAAAAAATTGAAAACCGTTAAAATCCGACCAAAATATTTACATGGAAAGTCAAATTTTTGAATTCAAAACACATTTTTTTACAAATTTTACAATTGACGAATGGATAAAACTACAAGTTTTTAAGAAATTGTTACTTTAAAAAAAATTCAAATTCGACCAACTCAAAAACTCTCCCCCAACCAAATTCATATTTAGCAAAGAGCGGGTTTTTCTCAAAAATTTAATTTCTCTTTTAGAACGTTGAGAACCCCCTCTATCAGATATATCATTTATATATACATTCTGCACATCTGGGCAACATAACCTTTCGAATAATGTAAGTTTTATTTATTATATGTTTTAATTAATACCAAAAAAGCGTACGACAAACTTTAATGTTCACGTATTAATATAGAAGATGAGCTTCCAGTTTCCGTTACAAATTTTAAGAAAAGAGAACTCATTAGAAAAATTTGAAAATCATAAAAATAAAATCAATACTTGATGTATACAGGAAAAATATCCTGAATACATCAGAATAAGATAGTGATGACCGATAGCTAAAAGTTACTTAAATCTGCTTGTATGACAGTTACTTGCAATTTTTTTTCAAAACTTTATAAATAATACAAACATATATTCAAATTAGAGATGGACGCGTGAGTGATTTTTACTCAAGATCAAGCACGCTCACGAGGTGATTTCGTCTCATCACGCACGCTCACGATAAAAAATAACTTTTTGGATTACGATCACGCACGATCGCGATGTGATTTCTTCTAATCACGCATGCTCACTCTTAAAAATAAGTTTTTTGATCACGATCACACACGATCATGATGACATATTTTACTAACGAGTTCTCACGAATAAGTTTTTTAGGAAGAAGAATACACATAAGTTTTAATTAAAAGTGTATTTAGTATATTTAGAGTACCTGCTGGTAAAACCAGCATACAGGAAGGAGCAGAAGCAACAGAGATGTTGATACAGCACTATAAAAAGAAAATTGATAAAATTTCTCAAGTTGTCGCTGACGTTTCGCAAAATAAGTAAAGAGAGCGAAGTCAGTTGTTGTCGCTTCTTAAGAAGTGGTCAGTGTTGCATTTTGTATGGAATTGGTAACAAAAGTGTGAGAAAACATCATTACGAAATTTGGCAGAGTTTTGAAAAATTTTGGTGCACAAGTCGTGACACGAATACATTTAAGTCACGCACGCTCACGCACGCTCACGCACGAGAAAAATTTAATCACGCACGATCACGAATTTTTCGTGATTTTTTATTGGTTCGTTCACGATCACGACGTGATTCGTTGTGACACGCGCTCATTTCTAATTCAAATAATGAATGCTAAAAATAAACTCAAGACTGATAAATAATGAATTCACAGCAACAATAACTAAATGACTACCATTTCTTTGTCAACTTCTAGTCGATTAATTAGTTTATTTAGTTTTCAGAACCGTTATTAAATTTATATCGACTGACTATTGAAACAAAAATTGTTAAGCACAAATAGCTGCTTTAATACTCCTCTTCGTAGCTCAGGACATTATCTAGTATTCAGTCAGGCGATACTTAATTCTTCCCTATAAAAAAAAAACGATTCAGGTTTTTTTGCTTTTATTTCACAAGAGCTTAGAAAGAAGCAAAAAAAAAAAAAATCAACCCAATATAAAGTTACCAATTATAGGAATTTGAAGATTTTCTCTTAAGTTGCTAAGATAGATTTTTCAGTATAATTTAATCAAAAAAAAAAAGATGTTCAACTGCAGCATGTCAATGAAAGTTAATCCGATTTGCTAGGCTTTATTGTGATGAGTTTTCTTTTGAAAATTCAACAAAAAAGAAAGGGAGTGGAAAGTAAAATCATGTAGTTAAAATTCACACCTAATTCCAAAAACATAAAAACTGAAAACGGAAGCAGTACTACACATACCCACACACACAAACATACACAGCGACTAAGGCAGCAATCAACAGCAGCATAACAAAGACGATAACATCATTTGAGCTCCAGTTACAGATTAAAATCGATCCAATTACAACACGCAGGCACAGAAACAAGGGATGTAAATATTATGAATGCATTTCAAAAGAAGTTCTGCTTGTTTTTTTTCACTGTGTATGGGTGCATATGGCTGTGTGCGTGTTTGCAAACAAAGCATTGACTGCGAGAAATTTGCAATCAGGGCATGATTATTATTGCTGCTGTCACAGTTGTTGTGCATATAAAGTGACATTTGAGGCAACAGATGACATTAACGCGTTGTCAAATGAAACATAAGCTGACACTTGATGAATTGAACCTAATTTTTGTGGATTTGAATGAATGCAGTGAGCGGTGCTTGCACTGACATTTGACACAAAAAACATGCACTTTCTACCGCATACACTGCACAACATAGTCAGAGCATATATTTGTTTTATATAGACCATTTTAAAATATATATTTAAGCATAAAAACATTTTTGTGTTTTTGTAACATTTTTATTTTAAAATTACACACGTTCACTCGAGCCAAAACATGCTCATTTGTTGTTGCTGTGTAACAAGAATTTAAATTTCGTGCTTATCATGTGTGACAGCTAGTGTCACCCACAGCTTCTTCCACTGTCAGAGTCTGGTCGTCGTCGTCGTCGTCGTCGTCGTAGTCGTCTTAACATTTCTAGTTCGAAACGTGTAGGGAATTGTCAAGCGGCAACTTTCTGCAAAATGTCATTAATTCCAATGAATTTTTTTAACTGCCCTCCACGGACTGACTGTTTTGCTCTGCCCAACAGCTACATTTAAATCCCCTGAGTTCTACATGAATTGCCAACCATATCTTGTCCTTGCATGACTATCAAACTGAGTGGGTGTCAAATAAACGAAGTTGTTTAAATTTAAATAAAGAATACAAAGAAACGTGATTTGCTGAAATTTTGCAAAATTTCAACTCAGCAAGGATTTGGAAATTGATCGTTACCCTACACTATACAAGCAGAGACTGCAAAAGTGCTGTTTAAGTAGCTACAGTTGGTTATAGAAATATATAAGTATATCTATATACATTGCAATTTTGCAAGATTGAACATGTTGTAGCTGCTTATAAATATTGCTTAATTTTTTTGTTTAAGACTTAAAGAAATTATACATTTGAGTCATATTCAAAGCTGTTTGTAGCGCCTTGCATTGTCTTACTTAGCCAACTTTATTAAATGTATTTATTTTATTTGCTCTCTTATGGCAACTTATGCACATTGCCAATGAGTCCTTTTTTACGTTATCTGTCTAGCTCTGCTGCATTCACTTTATTTTGCATAATAATGAAGGTTATATTTCGGTATTGCCTATAAATTGACAAAAAAAAATTATATCTGCTTTGTTGTCTCAATCAATTTAATTTCCATTATATTGGCGAGACAGTGTTATTTATATGAATAACAATGACATTAAATAAATATTTATATAAACCATACAAAAGCGCCTTAAAACATATATTGTCTACGTTGTACTCATATCCTTTTTATGTAAAACTGTTTGAATATCAGAACATTGAAACAAATACTATTTTCGAACTTAATTCAGTTTTATAGGGAAAAGAAAGGGTCAGCATCGCGTCGACATCGGAGTTCAGTTGGCACACTACTTCTTTTTATATATGAATAAATTCATAAAAGATTATAAAAAATTTATTTAAGAGACAAATCAAGAGATAAATTCAGGACAGATTGCTTTATTGAGGTTGGAATAAGTTTAAAAACATTTATTTTTCGACATAAAGTTATGCACGCAGAAAAAAACTCCACTGATTATGTGGTGGTATCAGTTGAAATATGACATATGACATGACATGAGATATAAGCGCATTTCCAACACAAAAAAATCTCCATGTGCTTCTTGAATAATGCCCATGAAACTTAAATCTAGAATGTCTTCGAAAAGAGCGCATTCTCACAACACATGTCACCAATTCTCGAGGATTGGTTTTGAAATTTCGCTTATGCAAAAATGCAAAGAGAACCATGGCTTGTCAACAGGAAGCCCAGATTTAAGGAGAACCAAAACTCCAGACGACCTTCCACAGAAGTCACGTACAGTATAAACTGGTAGCTTACCCTACCGTTCACTCTGACACCAGTTAAGAATAACCTTTATCTAAAATGAGCTCAAATTCCTAGCCAGCACGTTCGGAACCCAATCAGGTGCCAACAATTGCAAAACCTTCCGAATTCGGTATGCACTGCTGGTCTGCATTACCACAAAATCACCAAATATGGGCGGCATAACCCATCAACACCTGAAGGACATCCGTTGAGACCGTATGGCATACCGTCATACATCCAATCAAGATAAATGTCTGGCAAGAGAGTATTTTCCGGTAGCCCACAGCAGAAATGACTTTGTCGCTCCACTCAGGCGAACGGTAAGTTGCACAAGCAACAAACAGTCCACCATATATGAGACGGAGAGCCCGTCTACTGAGTCTCCAGTTACTCCTCAGAATTCTTCATATTCTCCCTACCACAGTCAACAGACGTTCTCTGAACTTCTCTAGGTGCTCCAAGAAGTTCATCATCTTTCTCATGTGAATCCCCAGGTATTTGATTGCAGTCACGAACATGAGGCTAACACCCTCCAGGCCGACTAAAAGAGGTTGATCGCATGATAATTAAGGCGGCCTCGGCAGTCGAGTGGTATGCGTGCTTGACTGCCAACCTAGAGTTTTCGGGTTCGAATCCCGGCTAGGCGATGTTCTTCCTTCTTTCCATATAAAACTTATTAAGCTCTTAGTATACAATTTAAATTCTATGGGTTTTAACATTTTTCATACACTTTCTCATTTACATCACTTTTTGTTAATTTTAATATAATTGTCATTTTTAAGATACGCTGAAAATAATAAAATAATTTCCTTTTTAAATGATACTTAATGAAAAAAAAAAACACAAAAGCCTCTTTGGGGCGAGTTCAGGCAGCAAGAACCATATTTTTCTATAATTATATATATTTCTGGATGCCATTTTGAAAAAAATTGGATTTATGCTTTTTGATGTTTTTTTTTAACTGTTAAAGTTTCCAAATTTTTTTTGATTTTTGCATTAAAAATGCTTTTCTTTAAAACAAATCACAAAAAATAGATTTATTTTAAAACAACAAAAACAAACTATAGTTTAAGAAACACTATCTGTGTCGACAAGGAATAACCACTAAAGTCGAGTTAGGACAAAATAAGGCTATTAATTTCTTTGTTTTTTTTCGCAACGAAAAACATTAGTACTCAAATTTTTATGGTTGTACCTTGAAAATTAAATGTTTGAGGCCATCAAATCTAAACAACAAAAGCCAGGGTATCCTTATATTAAGGAGCAATTTTCATCTGAAAAATGCTCTTCTGAAATTTTCAAAATGAGTTAAGCTGTTACTCCTTGTCGACACAGATATATTAAATTTTTAATATTTTTTCATTTCAAATCCATTCTCTTAAAAACAAAAAAGTGAAACACTTACGACTGCAGGTAGTAAAAACATGTGATATTCTCAATTTTTTTCATTAAAAAAAGTTGAAATTTCAAGCCATTTTCTGACCAAACCTTAAAAGATTTCTGAGTGATTTTTTTGTATGTTTATTATTTGATTTATGAAGTGTCGAATATATATTAAAAAAAAATGCTTACAATTTCTAAACTTTGACTTTCTTCTATTTATGGCCACGAATCTGCCACAGTGCGTCCCAACAGAGTATCTGTCATGAGGTTCTATATGAATGGACCACAGATATTACCCTGTGGAGAGCCACGGACAACATCTATCATTACTGTTAATTTAACAACTATTAAGCATGTTTCTTTACTAGAGAAGTAGCTGTGCCAAAACTTAATTTCCCCGCACCCCACTTACCCTCGCCTACCTAACAATTCTTCCCAGTTTAGATGGTCAAAAGCACTCAACGATTGGCTAAGGATACTAGGGCTTAGTCTTAGTCAAGGCCAAAGTAGTAATCATACTCATGCCCATAGCAGTAGCAGAAAAAAAACTGGAAACTGCTGCCATCAGTATTCGCCATCAGTATTCCCACGTTCTTTTCAAGTGCCTCAAGTTATATAATGTCAGATTTGAGGCTGGGTGAAACTTTAACGCAGCAAAATCTGATTTACTTATGCTGTTAAAAGAAACAAACTAGTAAGTATTTAGCACCAACCGAACTAATTTACGATGAACTGCGCAAAGGTGAACGCTCGTGAAATAGCTGAAGTAGAGCTTGTAGATATTGCAGATATTGCAGATGTAGAACTATCGAAGCCATAGATACTGGACAATTGTGAATCAACAGATGTAAGCTTAGTGCTGTTATCATTATCCGTGAGTTTAACCTTTACGGTGATCTTAAGAGGCTTATTTAGGGACAATGATTTAATGCGGGGATGATGTTTAAAACAAAAAAAAAACAAATTGGCCATTTCAGCCCTTGAAAGGACTTTGACCGAGCTTCTTATGATCAAATTGTGTTGTGTGTGTTATGAAATGTTTGCATACAATTGACCGAGAACTGGACCAACATGTTTTATGCCGACTCCGAACGGCTAAAGTTCATGTTCTCAAGAAGCTTTACATCGCACTATTTACTCTCTGAGGCTTGCCATTGTCTGAAGAGAGGTGGTGACCGATCAGAAAAATTTTTTATTGAAAAAACTTTTCGCCGTGGCTGGGGATCGAACCCGGGCTCCAAGCATGCTAAGCCACACACTTAACCTGCATGCCACGGTCACCACTGATGATGTTTAGTGAGTAAAAATCACACACTCCCACCAGTACGGTTGCGCCTTTTGAAGGTTACCCATTAGCGAATAAAATAATAAAAAGAAACATATGATATGACATACATTTTTTTCTAGTTTTTTTCTATAAAAATGTCTTTCCATGTGTAACAAAACCAGTTTTTGAGTTAAATTCAGCATTTTTAAAATTTTTTATTATTATTACTCTAATGTTGAGATGGTGTTTTTCTATTTTTCCTGACAACATTAACGTGAACAATATGTTTTTCCCACATTAACGCTATAAATATACCGTAACATTGAGATTAGCACGTTTTGTGTCTGTTTGGTTTCACTTCCGGTGTTTTGATGCGGTATATTTTTTTCAATGTTGCTGTGCCATACAAATTTACATTAGCAGCGGTGCTTTTCACACGCCTGCAACATGATTTGAGCTCATTTGCGGTGCAGGATTAAAATAAATATGCGCTTTACCACAAGGAATGGTATAGTACAACAAGATTACGTCTAGAAAACCGGACGCTTTAAGAGAGAAACATACAGAGAAAAAAAATGTCTCTTATGAGAACATGACAAAAAAACGAAAAATAAAAAAAATAGTGAAATTATATGAAAAGCAATGCTTCCGCTTTGCTGTGGTTCGTTCATCTTTTGCTGTTAAAGGAAATGCGGAAAATTTCTTGTGTAGCTATTTTTAAATGATTATTTTTTTTTTGTCTCATACGAAAGGATTAAGCTGTTTTATGCTTTTGTGTGTATGTCTGTCTGTCTGTCGCCATGTGTGTTTACGTTAACATCAATGGCGGTGTGGTCGCGAACGGTCTGGTGCTGGTCACTCCCCTGTTTTATATGCAGTCGTTTAAGTTTTCATTACGTTACATGCTACACAGCATGCAAGGAATTGTGTTAAGCGGATATCGCAAAAGCGACAACATTTGTATTTAATGCCGAAAAGGAATGCAAGCAGCAAAAACGAAAACACATATAAATAAATTTGGACAAAAAAAAAAATAAAAAAAAAAAATTTTAGTACTCGTCGTATAGCCTTCGTAGCTGGAGGAGCAAAGAATAATTAATAAAAATTGTTTCACTTAAAGGCAGCAACAACACAGTCAGTGCATGTGGCAGCATGTGAGCAATAAAGAAAAAAAAATATCTATATAAAAATAAATAAAAATAAATTTTTTTTTGATTAATACCATCGAAATTCATGGCAGCCTTACATGGCATGCATACATTAAACATGCCCAGTTGAGTGATGTTTTTTCAGCATTTACAGCATAAATCCGCAGGATATGCGAAATTTTTACTTTACATAAGAACTACTTGAAATTCCGCTATATCTCTGGCATAAACTCTACACACTGACGTCATGAATGTGCAAGCAAGAAAAAAAAAAATTAAAAAATAAACGAAATTCACTAAAAAATTAAAGCAATAAAAATGCTATTCTACGAGCGCAGCGGTGCAGTTCCCAGCACTTACTTATCCAGCTTTTAAGTAAAACTGGGTCAAATTCTTGAGTGGCAGTCGTCAGTGTGGGTGGCAGTTATACAAGATACAGTCACAGCAACAATAAATGAAAACCCTTTTTTTTTCAAAAAAGGAATTTACAACAAGAAAATTAAATTCCATCGATTTTTCATTGACGCACGTTATACACAGTAAAATTTTCCTTTTCAACAAGAGTAGCAAAAGCAGCTTGTCCATAACACTGAGTAGCATAGCACCTTTAAAAAAGCAACAACAACAATAACAATGTACATCGAAAGTACCTCTAATGAAATCTGCATAATCCTGTTGCTTCCTTGAGTTTTTTCTTTTTTTTTTTGTTTTGTTATTTTTGCTGCTCTGGTGCTGCAAAAGCGAAAGTGTTCTAGTCTAGCACAACCCAGTTTTAGCACTCTTAACAGCTGCAACCCCTTCACTGTACAGCACTGCTTCTCATACTCTCACTCTCTCTGTCACTTGACTATAGTGTCATTTGTTGGCATGTAAGGCGTTACTGCGTGCTCCACCCAACTTTTAAATGGTCCTCATTCACTTAGTTCCCAACTCAAATATTTTGCAATGAAATTTGACTAATCCTGAAAGTGCTTTGCTTTTGTTCTTTGCCATTTTTTGCTCCTCGTCCTGATCTTATTAGCATTTAATTTTGACATTTATTGTTCGTGTTGGTGTTGGCTATTCATGGTTTTATTGTTGGTATTGTACGTACTCTATTCAATGCTATGAGCTGAGTTTAAAAATCAAACACTTTTATATACTTTAAGAATTTGTGTTCATTTGCTGGAGTAGAAACTAGACAAAAAACTGAGCTGGTATAAATTTTAAAGAAACAGTTTTTCGGAAATTATATACATATTCAAAAATTTTTGAATAACATAATTCTGCTTTGAGTCAAATTTGAAATGAAAGTCCTTTGAAACAATTATATTAAGCAATTTACAAATATTAAGGCTAACATAACATAACATGGACATTTAATTTATGCCTAAATTTTTATATTTTTCTCCGACATACATACATGTACATACGTATAAGATCAGATCGAAAAAATGTTAGTATTGCTTGCACCCTCCATGGAACGATTTCACGAACAGTCAGCATTCGAATAAAATTACCAAATTTTAGTCCAATACAACAAAACAAAAATAATAAATTGGCCATTTCAGCCCTTGAAAGGACTTTGACCGAACTTCTTATGATCAATTGTGTTGTTTGTGTTATTAAATGTTTGCACAATTGACCGAGAACGGGACCTACATGTTTTATGCCGACTCCAAACGGCTGAAGTTCATGTTCTCAAGAAGCTTTTCATGGCACTATTTACTCTCTGAGGTTTGCCATTGTCTGCAGAGAGGTAGTGACCGATCAGAAAAGTTTTTATTGAGAAAAAATGGAGGTAAAATGGGAAAAGTTTTTATTGCAAAAAAACTTTTGCCGAGACTGTGGATTAAACTCGGGCTCCGAGCATGCTAAGCCACAAACTTAACCTGCATGCCACGATCACCACGTACAATACAACCAAAATCATCTGAAAAAACCATAATTTTTATTTTTATGTGGACTATACAATGGGGCGTGGCAAGCCATTTTTGATTGATTTGTGGGCGGTTAAATGGGGTGTGGCAATCCACTTTTTGTAAAGTTACCGAGTCAGCATACAAACTTAACTACAAAATTCTAGTCTAATACGGCCAAAACCATCTGAAATATAGCATTTGTATTGATTTGTATTCGGTAAAATGGGGTGTGGCAATCCACTTTTCGTAAAGTTACCGAGTCAGCATACAAACTTAACTACCAAATTCTAGTTAAGTTCTAGTTCTACTAACTACCAAAACCATCTGAAATATAGCATTTGTATTGATTTGTGGGCAGTAAAAGGGGGTGTGGCTAAATTTTTATAGCCTATGTTCAGCGCAGAAATTTAAAGAATCATTTGAAATAGGTTTTATAAAAATCCGTCCATTAGTTTAGGAGTCTACTCGGAACATACAAACAAACAAAAATATTATATTGATGTTCTGAAGAAACCAACACAGTCATTGCCCGTTAGCCAATACAAACAGCATAATGTTCATTGTATCACATCAGAAAACATTTTTATGCCGCAAATAATGAAGAAAAATTTGCCTTGTTGACAAATCAATTGCAAAAGAATAACTCATAAATGGAAAAGCAGCTCATGTCAAAAGAATGTCATCATTTGTCAAATACGAGGAATTTAGCAGAGAAATTCGAGGAATGGAAAAATAAAACACACACATCAGCAAAATGAATGGTGTTTGTTTTTATATCATTTAAATGGCACCTTGTGAAGCATCTCCTTTTTGTCATATATTCATTATTTACAGCGCTTTGTGGTCCTTTAGTTTACACACAGTTCGTCTTTCACTTTGGGAATAGCCTAAATAAATGAAACAATGATGTCATAAGTGAAAATAGTTGGTCGAATTTTTTTGCTATGCTGGCCATATGGTCTATATTCCAATTCAGCTGGGAAATTGAAATTGATTACTTTTTCGCTTCAACCAACTAGAGCTTGAATATGAAAGCAGCGAAGCAGGCATGCGTGTTGGTTACATGCTATCAATTTAAATGTAAGTTAAAGTAAAGTTGAGTAGCGCAGCAGTCAGCGGGTGGTTGCGCAGCAGCAGACAAACTTTTTTTTAATGCTTTTTTTACTTCAAAGGACTTGGCAGTTCTTGCTATACATCTAATAAGCCAATTTATAGAGGCTTTAAAATTTTTCAGCATTTTTTTTCTACACATACTTACCTAATGGAAAAATTGAAAATTCATAGAAAATCCACTCTCTAGATATTGCCGCAAAAAAATAAACAACCCAGCAGCTTAGCCCACAAAATGAATTTAATCACCATTTCAACGCTTCTATTAAAAACAACGGCAGCAGCAGTATCAGCAGTAGCTGGAGCTGTAGCTGTAGCTGTTATTATTAGCAAAATAATTCCTTTCAAGTTGTGCTACACACAAGAACTTTCAGGCAAAGTATGCTGTCATAATACAACAAAAACAACAACAACAATAACCAACAAAGATGTATGCTTATGTTTGGCATTTAAGTAGAAAAAGAAATATTTTTTAATGACACACATTGATGAGATGCCGTCGCGTTCTGCTGTGGTTGCCAAGAAGCACTTCTGTGGTTGTCGCTGCCTGCTTTTTAACTACAGCTACATCTAAAGTTAGCTAGCTAGCAAAGCAACTTCCGTTTCCGTTGTCGTTGCCATTATGATTTCCTTGCTTGCTGCTTTACAGCGCTTTACAACAACTGTACGTTCGTTTGATGCTACATTCTATCCGGTTCTCTGCTGCTACGGCTGCCTGCGTGTGTCTTTATTTTAAAATGATGTGACGGGCGTGCGTTAATAGTGCTCCCTAATGTGTGATTATCCTTGATTTCTTGTCGTGATGAGACAAACATTACAATCTACGCGTTATGATGAAATATATTATAAATTATAGAGCAAGAAAGCTTACTGTATGGAGTATGTGTCTGTGTGTATGTGTCAGTATGTGTTGTAATATGAATTAAGATGTCTATTTAATGCCACGCTGTCTTGTTGCATTATTGTTATTGTTGTTACGCAGCCACATTATTTGCAGTTAATTGAGATTGTTTTTTTTTTTTTCGGTGTGCTTAACTCGTTCCTCTAAATGAACTCAAGCATATAAATTCATACCAAATTTACAAGAACTTTCTTCAAAGAAAATGTTTTTAAATTTCAAATAAATTATTTTCAAGATAAAAAGTTGTTGTATTATGTACAGGTTTCTTTACAATACCATGAGTAAAAAATAGAATAGAGACCTAATGTTCTCCTTCAATATCGACTGTGAAGTAAACACCGTTCCGTTTTTCCTTTTTTATAAGAAAATATAAAACCTTAGTTTAGATCTTGAGTTACCAAAACCATTTTAAAGTAAAGCATTCTGTCATATTTAAATACTTTATTACAATTATGAATAACAAAATTTTTACATTTTTAGTTTTTCTGAAGACAAACAGGATCCGAAATTAAACAAGTAAAGAAAGTCTAAAGTCGGTCTAGGCCGACTATGAAATACCCTAAATTAACTTGTCAAAAAAAAAAATTTTATTGAGAATGGGCGTGTCCGTGGGCGGATGAAGCCTATATTTTATATGCATTTAAATGTTGAAGAAAAATTTATACATACCAAGTTTTAATCCTGAAGCTCACAGATAATGCTTTTATTATGCTTTCGCTATGGGAGTTGGGCGTGTTCATGGACGGATTCCTCACAATTTTTGAACACACCTTAGTTTTGGTATAAAATACATACATACCAAATTTGATCTTTCCATGACAAACAATCTTATTTATTCAGTTTTCAACTTTTTGGGTTGTATAAGAGGTAGGCGTGCCCGTGGGTGGATGACACCCATTTTTTCGAAAATATCTTAGCATTGATACAAAACACATAAACACCAATTTTTATTGTTGTACGATATTTATCAGCTTTTTTATGCAGTTTTAAATTTTTGCGTTGTATGGGAGGTCGGCGTGGCCGTAGGCGGATGATGTCCATTTTTAAAAAATCTTTGTTTTGTCATAAAAAATATATTTCTATATATTTTTATCTCTGTAGGTTAAACAGAGGCTTATTTATTCCGTTTGCAATTTTTGGGTTGTATGGGAGATGGGCGTGGCCGTGATCGGATGATACTCATTTTTCAAAAATATAATTGTGTTGATACAAAACACATACGTACCAAATTTGATTATTGTAGGCTAATTATGTGCTGAGTTATGCAGTTTTTAATTTTTGCGTAGTATGGGAGGTAGGCGTGTCCGTGGTCGGATTCCAAAAATATTAAATAGTGCAGATCCTTGGGTCCATGTTATCATGTGTACCAAGTTTCATTCAATTATCTCAACTCCTTCTTCTTATCTTGTGTATACGGACAACACACAGGCGGACAGACGGACGGACGGACAGACGGACATGAATAACTCGATTCACGTGGTGACGCTGATCAAGAATATATATACTTTTCTATACCGGACTCGCTTCGTTCTATGCGTTACAAACGTTTGCACAAAGTTAATATACCCTGACCTTTCAGGTTTAGGGTATAAAAATTGCAAAATTTAGACTGTTATATATAATAAACAAAGTTTATCAAAATATTGTCATTATTTGTTGTCTATTCAAATCACTGCGGGTTTTTGGTTTCAATTGGATTAAATTTAATTGGGTAAAATTTTTCGGTACTCTTGACTGTTGCATGAATGTGAGTTTCATACATTTTTGACTCTTATCTCATGAACTTTTCTTGCTGCCCTTGTATTTGTACATGGGTTTTATTACTTTCCGTCATTAAACTCATAGAGTAGTTAATATTTCCCGTGTATATGCAAACACGATTCATGCATTTTTGTCACTTACCTCATGAACTGTTCTGGTTCTTCTCGTATTGATACATGGATTTTATAAATTCTATTCATTCTATTTGAATTCATGAATGTTTCATGATCCTCTTGCATTTTTTTATGGCATTTACAAAATTTTTTATTGGGTCATGTATCTGGTACACACACTTTATGAACTTTAAACATGTAATAGGCTACTGGATCAAAATTCATGAATGCGATTCATAACACTATAGTACACATTTGGATGAAAGATATATCATTCGAAAGGTACTGTAACATAGATGTGCAGAAAGTGAACATAAACGATGTATCTGATGTAGTTGGAAGAGAGCTTTTGAGTTTTTTTAGAAAATTAAACTTTCCTCAAAAAATTTTGTTGTATGCATTCATCAATTATCGAATTTGTCGGTTTGCTGTTTTTAATTCAAAATTTTTACTTTTCATGTCAATATCTTGGTGAAACCAAAATATTTTAATGAATTTTCTCATTATTGTCGTTAGTTATTGAGCGTGTATTTCAACCAAATGACTAGAGAGAGAAAAAAAATTGTCTCAAATAGAATGTTTTGTATTGAGAAGCCAATGTCGCTGCTATGTTTGAATATATTTCATTTATTTCTACTTTGTGTTTAAGTCCTGTGGTGACCGTGGCATGTAGGTTAAGTGTGTGTCTTAGCATGCTCGGAGCCCGAGTTCGATCCCCAGTTGCGGCGAAAAGTTTTATCAATAAAAAAATTTGTCTGACCACCTCTCTGCAGACAATGGCAAACTTCAAAGAGTAAATAAAGCCATATAAAGTTTCTTGAGCACATGCACTTTAGCCGTTCGGAGTCGGCATAAAACATGTAGGTCCAGTTCTCGGTCAATTGTGTGCAATCATTTAATAACACACACTTTCAATAACACAATTCAAGGGCTGAAAGGGCCAATTTGTTTTTTTTTTTTTTTTGTGATTAAGTCCTATCAGTTAACTTTAAAAAATTAATATAAATTTTAGCGCTACTTTTTTGTTTATGTTTATATTTATCGCCTCAAAAAGATAGCACAAAATTTGATCTTTTCTCAAAATATGGTGTTAACATGATTTTTGTTGTAAAAAGAGAAAAACTTATTAACGAAATTTTTTAAAAAAAAATATAGCCCCTGTTTTTTCTGCCAGTTTTTGTTGACTTTGACTTTTTGAGTTCTTTAATAAATCTTGAAATTCTTCTGGAAATTTTATAAACATGATGATAGTTGATGTTCTTTTAAATATTTTTTGCTTGTCAAACTTCAATTTGAAGTATCTATGCTCTGTATTTATTTGCAAATACGCATTCTTTTGCAAACATGCTTGTCTTCAGTCTGTTATACATTTTTTTTTAATATAGTTTAGAAAAATGTAATTTAATAAACGTGTTGGTGATGTTCTTTTCAATATTTTCTTTGACATACTTCAATATGAAGTGTCCAGTTTATTTGTATTTATTTGCAAACACGCATTCTTTTGCAAACATGGTTGTCTTAAGTTTGTTTGCAAACGCAGTGTTCTTAAGTTGCTGCAAATATTGTTGCAGGACATGGTGCTGCTGCTGCTGTTGCTCGAATAACTTGAAGAAATGTACGTACTTGAAACTGTCAAAGCGTTTATATGTGCCATGAGCTATACAAAGCGGTATATCAGTGTGTGTGTGTGTGTGTGTGTGTGAGTGTGAGTAATGCGTTTGTGTCACTTTCTTAAATCATTTTGTTAGAAACTTCCTTTGGCAAATAAAATATGTATACAAAGTGCAATGAAAATTTGATTTTCTACTCTGCAATGTTGACAGCTGATGGTGCTGATGTTGATGTTGTTGTTGTTATTGTTGTTCTTGCTTTTGGCACATATGCACACATAAACATAAACACACATATATACAGCTATAACTCATGCATGTTGCCAGTGACAACAACGTTGCTGCAAGACACACTCGTTGTATGCAAGAAATGTCCTTTTTAGCTGTTTGCGCTGGCGATTGTGTTGCTGATGTTGTTGCTGTTGCTGCTGTTTTTGATGATGATGATGTTGACAACGTCGACATTGAAGATTTCTTTGGTATCGTACCCACTTGTGTGTCATACATCTTCGTCTTGGAAATCTTTGGATTTTAAAGTATTTACATAACGCTGCGCACAGCACAAAATCCTGCCAAGTATTAAGAAAGAAAATAAATAAATGCATGTTTTTATGTGTGTGTGTGTGTGTGTGTGTGTGTGTGTGTGTGTGTGTGTGCACTTCAGTGACATTGCAAGACTTGGTTCAATATTTTCCGGAAGTTCTTTCTTCATGGCTTGTTTTTTTTTAAGATTTGCGTTTTCAACTTTTTTCTTAAGTTCTTTTCAGACATGTTTATTTTATTTTTGTCGTTTTCACTGCTGTAGCCAAGTTCAGCGTTTATACTTGAAGCACAGAACTTGCAAGCATATCCTTGTTCATGTGTTTTATTTTTCATTTTGCTCAACTATATGTCGTTATATGTTATGCTTTTGTGCGTTATAGAATTCATACGTTTTTCACATATGCAATAAAGTTTGGCGCAAAAGTTGCTGCATCTGTTTATGATAGCCGACAATCGTATTGAAAATAATTTTCAAGAACTCTTCGATTGTTGTTGGCAAAATGTTGTTGTCTGATTTTTATTGGTAGGGTTGAAAATTTGCACACAAATAAAATAGTGCAGAACTAAGTTATTTTTATATCTATTGAGCATGTTTTCTTTGTTTTTGCTGTGCAAAAAAAAAAAATATAAGTTATTTTGAAAAGTTATTTCATCAAGTTTTATATAAAAGGAATTTAAAAAATTTCTTCAAAGCTTGTCAACTTAAGGAAATTTATAACTAAAACTGCTCTGCTTTTGAGAACTTTTTTTTTTTAGTTCGAAAGCATGCGTTGTCAATCTTGTGGGTGACAACAGCTACAACAAAAATACCCATCAGTCAGGCACCAAATAATATTTGCCACTGACATATGCTAAGTGCAACAACAAATACAACAACTTCATACATAGCCAACAACAAAAGGATTCTTCGTTTGTTCATGCAGAAGCAGCGGCAGCATGCAGCGTCTGTCAAGAGCGAGTGCAAAAATGGCTGCAGCATAGCTTGACACTTGAGTGCGTCTTGTTGATGCTTGAAGGCAAATGACGCTGTCACAAACACGGCAGCAGCAAAGAACAAGCTAGATGCAGCAGCAGAGCAGTTAACGTTAAACAGACAAACGCTTTGCTCAGAATGTCAACAAAAACAACAACACCAACCAAAAGCAGAAGATGTCATTTTTGACCAAAAGCAAATTTCCGTCCTAGTGATTGGTGTATGGTTGGGTAATAGAATAACCGAGTTGGTGCAAAACTTGGTAAAAGAAGCTGTTTGTTGTATCCAGAAGCCAAGCTAAAAGCTGCAAATTGAATAAAGTTTCGCTTGAGCGAATGTCAAACAAGCTGTCAGAGACAAGGACGACTACAACGACCACTATTGCCTCAAAGAAGACACATTCTATGCAAATACACACCCCCAACACATTGCTACAGACAAACATGTCTACACATCTAGACATTTATAAAAATTGCAAAATGCAAATATGTATAGAAACATGACGTCTATGTTGCGCTCTCGCTGCTGCTGCTGCTGCTGCTGTTGATGGAGTTACTTGAATGCTAGACAAATCTATTTGTTGTTGGCAAACAAACCAACGTGGCGGAAAAAGTGAACTGTTGGCAACACTGCATAAATATATAAATATTGAAGAAGAAGAAGAAGAAAAAAAACAGACACAAAATTAATTCCATTTGAAATGTAGTAGACGGAAATTAATTTACGGCTAAGTGGTGTGCAGCATCAGCTTTTGAATTAAGTGCTTCTAAAGAGCTGAGAGTGTGCTTCACTTAAGCTATATAATTCTGATTATTAGTAACGAGGACACTCTTTTTTTAATTTGATAAAAGCAATATTGAGAGAACATCATAAGCAAACAACAAAAATTACATTTTTAGGATATAAAAGTAAACAATATAATGGTGATTCGATTTACAAAATATAATGACGCTAACATAAGCTGCCAACACCAAATACTACCATACAAAACAACACATCGGTACAAGCCGCATACGAAGCTTTCAGGACAATGCAGGACAACAACAAACCTATAACCTTGCATTGACATGCTTATAATTCACAACATGTTTACATGTAAATTTGTATAACATGATCAGGTTTGATATGTAATAACACGGTACGAGGATGTAGTACCGTAGCTTCTCTAGTAATAGAAATAAGTAATGATTTTTGCAAAACAACTAACGACACGTTTGATTGTTGCTAAGGCCAATGTCAACCTTTCGTCTTAATGTATTGCAGTTAGACGTGTAGTTGAGAAGATCTTTACAATTCCCTCAGGTGACTTTAAATTAAAAATTTCAACCCTAAACGTGTTATCATTTAGTCGAATCAACGAGATGACTTTTTTTTTGGCTTTTCAAGTAATTAGTTAGTAATTTTTAAGTATATTTGAATCACTAAAATTCACATGCATAACTCACAATTCAAATTTAGCCACGTTATCTTTTTTTTTTGTTTCAGGAAAAAATGATGGTTTCGTGTCATCATTTAGAGAGTAGCTTTTGCGTCATCAATTAGTGTGTAACGAGTACTAGCCACAAGTAGCTATATATGTAAAAGTTACAAGAATTTCGCTAATTTATTTCTACTTTTTTAGTCTAGACACAAAATCAAGACAAAGTGCAAAGCCAAGACAAAAACCATTTGTTTCGTTCTATATATAATTTTATGATACGACAGATTTTGAGTCCGTTATTATTTACTTACTTAAATACTTATTTGACGATTACAACCAAAGATCCATTTTGGTCTCTTCTAAGACATTGCGTCAGTCAATTCTGTCCAGCGCCTGCTGGCTCCAGTCATTAACTACAAGTGGCGCACAGAGGAAGATCGTGATAATACACAGAAAAAAGTAAACTTTTTATATAGTAAATAATTTTTTTACTACTCGACAATTCATACATCAAATATGAATTGTCATTTGAATTCATCATTTAGAACTCTTTCATAGTTTGGTCAAAAAATCGCTCGAAGGTTTGACTGTTTTTAATGAAAAAATTTGATAACGTTATTTGTTTTGACCAACCCTAGTCATAAGTTTTCCATTTTTTGTTTTTTTAACAGACTGTAATTGAATTGAAGAAAAAATAAATATATGACATTTCATGTTTCTTAAACTGTAGCTCCTTTATTTTTTTTCATAAACAAATATGTTTTGTGCGAAATTTCTTAAATAAGCAATTTTAGTTTTAAGAGTATAAAAGTTTTGAAAAATTTCGCAGGTTTAAAAAAAAACACCAAAAACCCTCTTTCCAATTTTTTTAAAATAGTATGAAGAAATAAATATATTTATAGAAAAATACAGTTCTTGCCACGTTTGCTCACTGTATCGGAGCTTTAAACAATTTTTGTGAATATTTTTTAATATCATTTAACAAGCAAAATATTTTATATATTATATACTAGAGTGGAACGAATTTTTAACCTCAAGGGCTTCATGCATTTTTATCGAAATAGTGTTTTCTGCATCTATTTTTTTTTTCTTTTGCAACATAATAGCCGATACACATTGACTGCAACATGCAACAAACGACAAACGTCAAAAAATAGAACGCATGTTTTCTTATGTAAATATAATTTTTGGATGCAGCACGACAAAGAGAGGATGCGACCACAATTGTTGCAGCCGCAGACTTCAATCTATTTCTAATTTGACAGACGACAAAAAAGGACTCTGAAGTTTGTTTAAGTTCATGTTTCAATTATATTCAAGCTAGCTGTGCGTTTTCCGTTCTGTGAGTATTGAGATTATTGTTTTGTTTAATTCAGTTTGAAAGTAAGTTAATAAATTAAATAAAATTCATCAGAAATACAGAAATATAGATTGTTGCTATTACATTTATTATAATCAAGTCGTCGAGAAGACTGTGACAATTCTCTCTGACGACTAGTTTTTGTTTTGACGGTGGACGCATGTTGCAGTCAATGTGTATCGGCTATAACTTTTGACTTGCTCATAGTATGAAACTTTTGCTTTGCGGTGTTCAGACAAACATATTCAACCTCATAGCGAGGAAACGGTTAGTTTTACGTAAAAACCGTACATTTCTCAGTACATTTTTGAAGAGAATTATCTCGTATAAAATATTGTTGAAATTATATTTTCTGTCAGACAAAGAGGAGTGGTGATATTGGGGAATGACCAGTTTTGGTGGACTTTGAACCCGAACATCTTTTGGAGCGTACATGATATTGTAAGGAACTCTTGATAGGTTGTTAGAAACGTCTTGATAAAGGTGGGACATAACATTAACGGCAGAGAAAACGGACCCTTTTTTTAAAATTCATAACTCAGTCACAAATAAACATTTTTCCAAAAATTTCATTATTGTGAGAACTGAACAAACTACAAGAAAAAAAATTAAAAAAATATATTTTTCACTCCAACATGGTTTTATAGAGCTCCAAACTGGCGGCAGAGAAAAAAACGGGGCCTTGTGGTTGCAGCGCTTGGAGTCGCAAAAATTGTCCGATCCTGAAAAAATGTCTTTTTTAAATCTTAACAAAATTGGCTATCATATGATAGGAGTTTTTTTTTTTAAAATTTGTTTTTAAATTTTTTGTGATGTTCCACATTTGAAAGTGTATGTTTTTCGAAAAAATATGAACTTTAAAAATTCATAAAAAATCAAAAAAAAAAATTTTAAAAAAAGCTCATGTCATACGATAGCGAATAAAGTTTTAAAAAAAATACAAAAAAAAAAAATTTTCGTCAAAAATTGAACCCAGTGAACCAGTACGAAAAACGAGATAAACGCGTTCAAAGTTTTTGAACAAAGAAAAATAAAAATGCGCTCTCACTTATCCGGCTGTAACTTTTGAACCCGTAGGAATTTTACCATAAAGTTTAAAAAAATTTTTAAATTTTTTCTTAGAATCTTAAGAATATTTACTAAAAATTCAAAGTTACAAGAAAATCGATTTAAAGAAACTGCCAATGTGATATCCCCCCTGAAGAGATTTGCATCAAAAATATTGGGACCTAAAAAGCCAAAAATGCATGAAGTATCTGAAGAATTTTTGGCTCCATATATTTCGTTTGTTTCTATTATACACCTATTTTAAACCATTTAGCTTCAATAATGCGGCCATTATTGTTTTTTTCGTAAAATTGATTTAGTCCTTTTTTCTGGCACCTATCTTCTTTTTTTTTATCCTTTTGCTATAAATTTTGGAGTTGATATTTAAATAGTTAGAAAGCCTTATAAATCTATTTCCAAAGTTTTAACTCAACGGATGCGGTCATTCTGGTATCTTTAGTAAAGGATATGATCAATTTGTATGGGAGCTTCCCATACTTTTCTTTCGATTTGTATAATTTAAAATGTTCACCAACATTAAAAAACCTTTGTATACCAAATTTCAAGGCTCTGGCCTTAAAGATGCGTCTTTTTATCATCTCTTTTCTGACATGAAAGTGGTCACTTTTAATGGAAGCTGCCCTCAAGTTTAATCCAAACTTTAATATATTTCATACTTATATAGATTAAACTATGAAAAGCACTCGTACGAAATATCAAAGCTCTAGGTTTATTTTTACTATTTATGGTCAAAACTTATATGAAGTCCTCCCACTGTGCGTTGCTAAGTTATACAGCACTTGGTTCCTCCAACGGAGTTTCGGGCTTCCTCATCTGCGTCAAGCAACACCGGGTACTGAATCGACTATTTCACTTCACTTCAACATGAGCTTGCTAGTGAAGACGCTTTATTTTTTTTGCGCTTGACTGTATCCATGTCGGCGTACAACCAGGGCTGATATTTGTAGTGGATATCCACTTTTTTACCTCCTTTCGATTTTCCTTTGCTTTCCTTTTAGCCCAAAAAAAGTACTTTCGGAAAAACTAATCATCAAAAAAAGCTAACGTCAGGCATGATTAAGATTTTGTTCTCAATATTGAAATCGCAAAATTGTTCTCTTAAATTACTTTCACAAAGATAAGTTTAACAGTATTTATTTAGATTATCCGATCAAAAAAATGTTCAGATGAACGAATCGTCTGACGATGAACAAAATGAGATGATAGAAGTTATAGCGGCAGATAATGTCGTTGATATCATCGAATAAGACGAGGAAGATGATAGTGAAGATATCGGCATGAACGGAAAACACGTATTTGCTCGTCCAGGAAATATTGTTGGCTGAAAAGAGGTGTAAAAAAGATTCAATTGACATCGGAGAAAGTGAATTAGGCATTAAAAAAAGATTTAAGCCATTACGTCATTCCTGAGATAGCAAAATTTTTCGCAAGCTTCGGATATTCAACTGATTTGATTGCTACCGATTCCAAACCTGGACGCGAAGATTACCAACAAACGCAGGAAATATTAAGAAAGAATATTTTTGCTTCAAGTCGTCGCACAAATCGAAAGAAATAAATAAGAAATGAATTTAATTCAAATTTTCTTACAATTGTAATAACAAAATTTCTTATTTCTTATAAACGTCAGGTATGCTCGTCAAAAATTTTAAGAAGAAAAGTTAATGTGGGTAGTTCTCTCATTTCAGACTTTTAGAAGGCACCCTGGGAGCGATGGAAATTGATTTTAGAAAAAAATAAGGCCCTCCCTTTAAGGGTTGCATAAAGAGGGTAGGTATGTTGCGATAAAATGTTGTAAAGAAAAAAACCAATGGCAATCAGGCACACATTTTACCCTACTCCTACCCGCTCCCTGGAAGTGGTGGGGTCAAATTTCCTAAAAATATCCATTTTGTTTGGGAAGCCCCTTAGTGGGTAAATATAAGGGCAGGTATGTTCTTGAAAAATTTCGGAAAAAAAAAATTAATGGGAGTCGATCGAATATTTCATTCCTCTAGGGGCAGTACTTGGATAGTTATTTTTCCACTAACCTTTAACACCGATGCGTTACCATTTAACCCCACGCCACACGGAATTTGTTTTATTTTTAAAAGCAATTTTTTGTCGAACCTCACAAAATTTAGGATTCCTGGATATCAAAATTCCAGTATCTCTTCTTCGCACTCTAATTCCTTTAAAAACAAAAAAAAAACAATTATCAAAATCGGTTTAGAAACACGGTAGAAAATTGTTCTTAACTATTTTCCCTACGCCTATTTATATAAAGATTAACAAAAAGTACTCTCACGTCCGAAAAAGTACTTTCAGAAGTGTAAAAAAAGTCCCCTCCAAATTTATCAAATATCATCACTGCGTACAACTCATTGTTCCATCGAATTTGGAATTCGCCATTCATGCAAATTGGACCAAAGATGTTACGGAGGATTTCCTCTCGAATTCTCCCAAATTCGTTTTATAAAAGCTGCTAACGTCCAAGTTTTTGCTGCATATAGCAAGTCGGGCATGATTATTGAGTGCTGAGCGGAAGCTTTGTTCATTCTGATAGTGACCGTCTTCTCAATTGCCTATTGAGATATCAAAGTAACACCTGTTGGCAAGAGTTTTCCTTTGTCTGATCTCAAAGCTAATATCGTTGGAGAAGTTTATGCTGGATCTCAAGTAAACGAAATTCTTAACAATCTCAAAGTTTATACCTCAAAGAAGGTGATGTCAACAGTGAAATTGTTTTTTTTAAATCGCTGGGATGGTTTGTTTGTTCATACAACTTATTTTGTTTTCTCTGCGATCACTATAAGAACCACTCGAAGAGACACTTGCTGTAACCGAGAGACTGCTAAACTGACTTCACGCATATTATGGCCTATAATATCGATATAATCAACATATCGCACACTAAATACAAAATAGTCACAAGTCAAAAAACATAACATTTCAGTAGAAGCGAAAAATAAAACTCTTCGGTCGAAACTGCAGAAGAAAAGCAATTTTTATTTAAACATACAAACTTCATTCTTCCAGTTAATGAAGAAAGTGATGAAAAATATAGTGGGATACGTGTTTTGTGACTGTTTTGTATTTAGTGTGCGATATATGTCAGAAGTATAAGACTCTTATAGAATATCGTGACACTACTTGTCACATCAGTGGCTGTGATAGTTTTCAAAATCATAAAAATGAAAAAGTCACACGACAAAGAATGACCTTGTCTGAAATCTCATTTGGAATCGAATTAGGGAGAGAGGTCCTTCCTGATTTTCTCCGTGTCATTCTATTGAGAATAAGATAAAAGTTTACTGGTCGTGTAAAGTTGACTACTGGGAACATTATTGAAAGTGGATCTGGAAGTGGAAGTGGAAGTGGAAGTGGAAGTGGAAGTGGAAGTGGAAGTGGAAGTGGAAGTGGAAGTGGAAGTGGAAGTGGAAGTGGAAGTGGAAGTGGAAGTGGATATTGGCTGCAACAAGGCTGTGTTGGTAGATAATGATCTATTATGGTCACGTCTAACACATTGTTAGAGTGCCTTACATAACCAGCGGCTGCTACTTGGCCATTTCAAGGATGCACCAGCTGGAAGTTTGAGTCGACTTGAAGCGATTTCAACATGCCTAGTTGAAGCAGTCTAGCTTCACTTCGCACTTGTCTTCGTTTTGCTTATCTTATTTTGCAATTTAATTAATTTAAAATTAAAAAATACTTAAGTTATACTCTGTTTAATGAAATAAAATAAATAAACTGGTTCCTTTTTAAGATAAAAAATATGAAAAATAATCCAAGGTAAGCATTTTTGAAGTTTGTCCGCCTAGCTCTGAGCTTTTGAATGAAATAAATGAATGAAATAGTTTGATAAGTGCTAAAGAAAAAGTTGAATAACCTCTTGGAAATAGATTCAAAACATAATAAATCACTTATAGTATAATTTTCAGTCAAAATCTTACTTTTTAGTGAAATAAATTCTAAAAGGTATGTTTTGTGTTTTCAAGCAAAAAATTGTGTAAACCTCAATATTTAATAGTTTTCGAAAAAATTAAGTTCTTGAAAATGTTTTTGAAGAACATAACGTTAAAAACTGTTTTTTTCAGTGTGGGTTGAATAAATTCATGTTTTAACAATTTAATAACATTGCTTACAATGTGTTCAAACAACATTTCTTTTTTATTACTCTTACACTGCTTGTTGTTGGTATTTGTTGGTGTTTGTTGTTGTTGTTGTTATAATAATTACCCTTCAAATGGCAGCGGTATAAGTTTAAATCGCAACGCAGCATGCATTCGTTTCCGTTTTGGTTATGCGTTGGTTTTCCCTTTTGGCATTTTTCGGTTTCCGGTTGTGCCATGTTTGAATTTTGCTCGCTGCCTAGCATCATTATGCAGCTCAACGCGCTTTGACACTATCAAAAAAAGCAAGCACGGCGGCGCGCGCACACAGACAACACATAAAACACGCACGCACCGCAGAAAAGTTGGAAAATTTTGCGTAAAATTTTGTGACTGTGACTGTGATAATAAAATGTTAATTAGGTGTAAAATGGCAAATGCGCTGCTGGTGGTTGCCACCTGGTAACGGTGCTGCCACATGTCATTGTTTGTTGCAAATAATGTTGAAATAAAGGATATTTAATGCAACGCTGCAGCAGACAGCATGCCAGGAAAATGCAAAAAGCACAGTTATAACCATAAATTTTCGTTAAAAAAAAAATTAAATAAAATATGCGTATAAGCGGTAAAATTAAATGTTAACGGTATACTAAAGTAGTTGAAGTTGTTAAGTATTTTTGATTTTTAAGTTAACTTAGTTTTTTTGCGTGAACATTTCTAATAAATTAATAATTGTTTAACTATTTAAATTCAAATTTTTGAGTGCACAACTTACACTATTATAAAGTTGTTCTGCAACAATCAAAAATTGAAAAACCGTAAAATCAAAAAATCATGCAGTTTATTGAACGCACACACGCAGGTACAAAACTCAAAGCGGAAAATGAAGATAAATGCGATGAAATGCTTGCACACAAGCAACTCAGGCAACTTTAAGAAGCAGCATGCAATGCAGTTAGCTCTACAAAAACTGGCACACACGCAAGAAAAAAGGATGTGTCAAGGATGTGTTCATAGGAGACCAACGAAGACACATCACACAGACCCAGTCAATAATGCAACAAACTGTAAGTGTGCAGCAAGAGGTTAACAAGTGCAAACGATGACTTCTTTTATAGGGTTAAAGAAAAACGGTGTACAAAAAAAAAGCAAAGCAAGTCAATGAAAAAGGTGAAGATTTATAGGAAACGGAAATGAGCATTGTTGGCAAATACAAAGAAATTCAATACGGAAATAATTAAAGTTGCAATAAATTTGTAACCCAAACCAATGCAACTGCTTCTTAGCGCATGTGTGTGGCATTGAGCATTGACTACGAAAAACAACAACAACAACTACAACAACAATAATATCAACAAAGAATTAGCTTAGAAGTTAATTTGTCAGCATTTGTAGCGGAAGCAGCTATTTATTGTGTATTTATTTTGTAGCGTTGACAGCGTCTTTAGTTTGATTGAGTGAGGCGACCACACGGAGTGGTCTTTTATGGCATTGCTTGTTGTTGCTATTGTGTTAGACAAATTGATCAGTGACAGCTTAAGCAGGTGCCAATGAAAAACACGGTGGTCCTTTATATGTTGTTGAGAAAAATATGAGCAGTTAGCAAAATTTAAGTGACTTCTGATCAATATGGTATGTTTAAAGCTTAACCCTCTAACCGTTAAGACCGTCTATACACGGTTTTTGATTTTTGTGCTGCAATTTCATATAAGAATTATTTTTTTTTTTAAACAAGTAAAAACCGTAAGAGTGCTTTGTTTCACATATAAGTATATCAACGAACGCTGTTTGATCAGTCGTTGGTTAGCTTTCATCACTTAAATGCAAAAAGTCGGCAAATCTACACCGTTAATTATTTTATTTTTTTGCGGTCTTGCCAGTTAGAGGGTTAATAGAATAAGATAGATTCGACTAATGTCTACACTCAGAAAAATATCAACCGTTATATTAACAGTCGGCTACTGTTATTTCAAAACACTGTTCGATTGAATGATTTGCGTTTAAGTAAACAATTTTCTTTGTTGAATGAACGTTTCAAAGTATTTTTGTACTGTTAAAATCATCTGTTGAAATATTTTTGTTCTTATATTGAATTGTAAATTTTTTCTAAGCAAAGTTTTTGTATGTGTTTTGCTATATTTATATTATCGTTGCCAGTAGCTCAATGGATGTGCACTAGACTGCCATGCGGGAGACAAATTTAATTTTTTATTTAAAAAAAATATTCAAAATAAAAAAAAAATTTTTTTTTTGGCCTTGCCGGATTTGAACCGTGGACACTCGAGTACTTGACGCACACGTTAGCACACTCGGCCATACATGAGCTTTCAAACCAGTGATCAAATTTCAATAAATAAGTTTTTATACGGGTTTCGTGTTCCATAGACCAACAGTCAACCCACTGTTGATTTGAAAGTTTCATTTGTTGGATGGTATTTAACAGTGAAATCTGTTATTTCAGCCCATGATTTGTTTGATAAAACAGCATTTTTTCCCTGAGTGTAAACAGTTCAACTGTAGGACTTTGGTAGCAAATTTTGCTATTAATATACTAAAATATATATAAAATTTAATATAATATATTAAAGCTCAATAGATTGAATACAAAATATATATATATAGTTTGACAAATTATTTATTTTTAGAGGTCTTAAATAGTGAATATTATACACGTTTAAAAACATGAAACAAATAAACTTTGTTTCAGAATTTGTGACCAATACAAATTCCAAAAAACAAAGCAAAGTGAGGCAATGTTTCCTTCTGAAACCAAATTTGAATACATACATATATCTTAATTAAATACGTTACATACACGATATATAAACTTTATTTTTGTTGCAAATGGCTTAAAATAGAACCTCACCCTTATTTAAGCGGCTCCTTTATTAATGCCAACCTTAAGAAAATTAATTTTTTATATAAACATTTTAACAAACTGACACATAGCGTGACATAAAATTACAACTGATGTCTTTAATGACACATTAACACACACAGGCACACATATATGCCACATTTAATATTGCTGTTCATTCGCTTGAACTGCTTTAATTAACCAACTCATCGCTCATATTATTTCATTTAGTTTTATTAAACGGTTTAATATGTGTGAAATATAGTTGGTTGACGCATTCTTTGTAGAAACACCCAGTTTAATTGATGTCAGTCACATCAATCACTGTCAACACCAAAAAATTAGAAATTAATTAAGTTGTCGCTGTGGTTGATGAAAGTGGGTGTCAGAGGCAAGACTTGACGGATTTTAATATAGTGTGGTATATATTTGGAAGGGGAGTGAGGGAGGGGGGGAGGTTAGTAAGAGAAGAGTAGGCTTCAAAGAGAGGCTTAGACAGCAGTCAAGTGTAACTTAATGTAACTTATGTACAACAAAACGATTTAAGCTGTTTTTATTTTTTTTATTAAAAAGTTGATACAAATTTTAATAATTGTGCTGAGTTTTGAGAAAAAACGTATTTTAATAGTGAATGACAGAAATTAACAGCAACATTTTTGATAAATTTTTTGTACTACATAACATTAAATTACTTTTAAAATGCTTTTATGTTGTTAACCCTTTATTTGTTTTGTCTTTACTACAAATCATTGCATACAAAGGAAACTCAGTTTTTTTTTTTAAATTCTCAATTCAAGCGTAAATTTCATGAGTTCATGTTGCGTCGTCGTCGTCGTCGTCGTCGTCGTCGTCTTCCTGCTGTAGCTGAGCTCAATGCCTTTCACTATAAAATTGCGCAGCGATACGTGTAAACAACGGACATGCGTTAAGACAGTTTTTATATGCATGTATGTGTCTGTAAGTGGCAGGATGTGTTGTCAATGATTTGACTTTTTTGCCAATTTCATGCGTGTGTGTGTGTATTTTTGCCTTTCGGGCAACTCATGTTTTTGTTGCTGCCGTGATTTTCAGTATTTCTTCAAACTAAACAGCATGATATGTGTAAGTTTCAATAGCAACAAAAACAAAAATAAAGAAAAAAAAAAAAAAAAAAACTAAACTAGCTGGCCAAATAGCAAGTTGCCTAGCATGACAACGCTATTATTCGCGCTTTTGCCAGCCTGATTTATGCCTCAGCAAATTTGTGAAATTCAATTTATATTGCCGCAGGACTTGTAGGCAGGATCAGACAAGCAGCAAACAGTTAAAGCCTGTTTATCGTCAAACTCCAATGAAGCGTTGAACAGACAAGACAAGACACAATATTAACAACAACAAAAACAGGAAGCGTGCGTGAGTGCAGCCAAGCTATACAAATGAGTTGGCTAAATTTTCGATTAGAGCTGCGTTATAAGATTAGCAATAAAAGTTGGATTAGTTATGCGATTTGAAGGACAATTGAAAAGGCGTTTCTAACTGGGGTCAAAAAAAAAAAGAGTTGGCTAGCTGCTGAGATCAAATAAAGTCGACTTAAGGACAGCCTAAAGTTAATCTAAAAACAATTTTGCTGCAGAAGTAAATTTTTAAAACAATTCTTTTTTTAAATAAATTCTATTTAATTAAATATTATTTCATGAAAAACTGCATTTGTCTGTTAATTTTTCCCTCAAACAACTATTTTAAACAAATTTTTAATAAAATTCAAAGTTTAATTTAAAAATGCAACATGAGGTTTAACGAAAGTATTAAAACGAACATCATATCCATGTGTTTTGGATCATTTTAAACTGTTTGCAAAGAAAAAAAAAATCTGTTTTTAGTACCTTGGCCCATGTTCTTTTAACACATAATTTGCATTAAAATCAAACCTGAAATGCGTCATTTAATGTCCCAAACTAAGCATAACAACCAACAGCTTGCAAAATTTAAATTTTACTACCGTTAAGTCAAACTACTATGGCACATGGTGTTTTACATCTGCAGCATTTACACTACGATAGAGCTAGTTACAACAAATTGTAAAACTTCTTTTACCTAATTTTCTAAAATAAACATTTTATGCGATTTATTTGCTATTTTATGTTATTTACAGTTTTAACGATTATTTCTTACACACACTCGTTACGGCCTATATTTATGGCTATTCATTTATACATCCGATTTTTCATTTCCGGTTGAAATTTAATGATTCATAAAAAGAACTCTGCTACTGGCCATGCGCAAAAGTGGAAAAAAAAAGAACGATAAAGTTTCGAACGCTACACAGAAACCCATAAAATTATTTGAAATAAATCTAATTTTATAATTCATGGTTTTGCCAGTGTACCTACCTACCAACAACTTCTGCTGCTATACACCGCCATTACATCAATCCAATTTCAGCACATGTACTCGCACACATACTTACACTAACACTCATATGAAGTATTTATCCTTGCTTGTTCACAATATATTTTATGATCCTTTTGATGTGCACTCAAACAAAGTTTTACATTTATTGGCAACTCCTTATAAGAAGCTGACGCTGTCGCTGCTGAAGACGATGATGATGATGAGATTGTTGCTGCTGGTCCGTTGCTTGTCATCGCTGTAATGCGGGTCAGAAGTAAAACTTGTAAATGTCTCTCGTCTCTCTGTCAAAATCGTCAGCGTTGTCGTTACGCTACGTTTACATTTATACATTCGTTTATTTGTTTGTATGAGTAATCTTTTCATTTGTTTGTAAAATTATTCACCTCATTTAATACTCTTCCAGTTGCCTGCATTTCTTAAACTTTATTTCCTTCACATCAGATGACTCGGATATTTGCCAGAATATGATGATGGAATACATATCATGTAGTAGTTGCATGCATGAACATGGCCAGCATGGAGTAAAAGGACATAAATACGTAAAGGATACGTACGCCCACATAAATATATTTATATTGAACAGAAAGTTATGGCCAGACACAAGAATATGATTAAGATTAGTAAAAAAGGATATAAAAAGAAGACAGCAGTTTAAGTTCCTTTTTTAAGAAGAACGTTAGATGAAAGTAAGAGGACAAAAATTAAGAAAGTAAGAGAGAGAGAGAGAGAGAGAGACATATAAAAGTGGATGGAGTTGCTGCGTGCTATTTAAGCATGTCGGTAATTCTTGATTGCATAAATTTACGAAGCACGTGACCAAGCATTAAAGCTGAAAATTAATTGCTAAACTTGATACAAACATATCCTGCGAATCTGCTTCAAACTGTTCAAATATTTAAATATTCATATATTCAAAACCTAAAAATATGGGATTCAGCGAATCGGCGGTCTTATGTTCAAAAGACTAAAACAAGTTCAATAGATTCAAATAAAGTTTCAAAAATTCAAACTATCAAAAAGTATAAGATTCATAAATTCCTAAGATTCCTAAGATTAATAAGAGTCATAAAGTTCATAAGATACATAAGATTCATAAGATTCATAAGATTCATTAGATTGATAAGATTCATAAGATTAATAAAGTTCATAAGATTCATAAGATTCATAAGATTTATAAGATTCAAAAGATTCATAAGATTCATAAGATTCATAAGATTCATAAGATTCATAAGATTTATAAGATTCATAAGATTCATAAGATTCATAAGATTCATAAGATTCATAAGATTCATAAGATTCATAAGATTCATAAGATTCATAAGATTCATAAGATTCATAAGATTCATAAGATTCATAAGATTCATAAGATTCATAAGATTCATAAGATTCATAAGATTCATAAGATTCATAAGATTCATAAGATTCATAAGATTCATAAGATTCATAAGATTCATAAGATTCATAAGATTCATAAGATTCATAAGATTCATAAGATTCATAAGATTCATAAGATTCATAAGATTAATAAGATTCATAAGATTCATAAGATTAATAAGATTCATAAGATTCCTTAGATTCATAAGGCTCATAAGATTCACAAGATTCATAATATTCTTAAGATAAACAAGATTCAAAGATTCAATGATTCAATTTTTCAATGATTCAATGATTCAAGGATTCAATGATTCAATGATTCAATGATTCAATGATTCAATGATTCAATGATTCAATGATTCAATGATTCAATGATTCAATGATTCAATGATCCAATCATCAATCAATGATCCTGCTTGATTCAATGAATCAATGACTCAATGATTCAATGAATCAATGAATCAATGATTCAATGATTCAATGAGTCAATGATTCAATGATTCAATGAGTCAATGATTCAATGATTCAATGATTCAATGATTCAAATATTAAAAAAAATCAAGAGCTAAAATACTTAAAGATACAAATATTCAGAGATTCGAAGATGAAATCCTGCAAGCATTCAAAGATTCAAAGATTTAAAAATTCAGAAATGCAAAGATTCATAAATTCAAAGATTCCAAAAATCAAAAGCTAATATATTCAAAGATTCAAATGCTGTGATATTTAAAGATAGAACCTGCAAGAATTCAGAGATACACAGATGTAAAGATTTAAACATTGAAAGCTGCAAAGGTTCAAAGATTCAAAGAATCAAAAAGTGAGTGAATCAAAGGTTCAGAAAATCAAAGATTCAAGTAATTAAAAAATTTAAAGATTCTAAGATTCACACGTTCATTGATTTAAACAGCCAAAGCCTCAAGAACCAAAGATTCAAAGAACCAAAGATTTAATGACTCAAAGATTCAAAGAAGGAATCAAGAATAAAACAAATCATTGAATCAAAGATTCAGACAACCAAAACTTTAAACTTTAAAAAGTCAAAAATTCAATGAATCAAAACTTCACAGATTCGAAGATTAAAAGAATCAAAAGTTCAGTGAATCAAAGATTAAAAGAATCAAAGATTCAAAGAATTGAAATATTATTCAAGGAATTGAAATATGTAAAGATTCTTTGATTCAAACACTTCCAGCTAAAGATTTATTTATTTATCAATTATAATTTTTTATAAACTGCTTGTTAATTTATTAAAAGACATAAAAAAATAAAGTGTAACTTTTTTTACACAATTCCCAACTGACATCAACTGCACGCACACACATATACACTCTCTGTACCCACGCTAATATCAATACACTTCTTGCACGCACACACACACACATAACTTTCCATTACTTTTTGTTTCTGTTTAGCTGAGTTGAAGCAACTTCATTTAAGCTCTATTTGAATGTGAAAAATATGAGGTTCTTCAGGAATTCCGAACGATTTTAACAAATCGATTTACCGGCTAAAGGCAAGAAAACAAGCAAAAATGAAGAAAAAATAAACATTAAGCTGAAGCACCTCAAGGAGTTGTATGAAAGTTCGTAAGCTGTTGGTTGAATGAGGGGGTTGGGTAAATGCCGACAGTGCTGCGTCAAGCTATACGTGTGCAAATGTTTATAATATGTAGTTGAATGTATGAAGAAAGGCATCTCAAAAAATGCATAAATTTTCAAAAGCCAAGTTTGTGGTTGGTGTGCCCTGCATACACCACAAAAGCACACACACACACACCATACACACCTTTAGCTGCACAATACCTGTCATGCTTTACTTACTGCTGTTTTTTTTTCTCTCTTATTACTTTTAACATTATCAAAGCTCCCGCTCCTTGCCTTGCCTTGTTTTGTGTATTTTTTTTTATGCTAGCGTAGCTCATACGTTGGCTGACTCTCTGCTAAGGAATTGGATAAGAATCTGATTTGTTTTCGATAAGGACTTTATAAGGACCTAGTTTTTCATGTTACTTGCTCCAGTTTTACTTTCTTTTTTTATGCACTACGTCAAGCAGGTGGCGATGATCAACTCCTTGCATGCTTGCCAGCTTAGTGCGCTGCACTTGTGTATGACTCAGAGTGTGTGTGAGTATGTGTGAGTGTATAGGTTGTGGCAACACTTTGGCATTGTTGGCACACAGGGTTCAATGATGTTGATGGCGAATGTGTTACAGTTATGACTGGCAAGGAGCGTGAGTAAAAAAAAACTTTAAGGTGTGGATTGGCGTCTATATCGTTGTTGTTGTTTTTTTGTCTTGGTGCCAAAGTGCTTCAGGATTGTTATTATTTTTTGTTTTTTATGAGCTTTTGAAGTGTTTTTAGAAATTTTTTACTTATAGATTTCTTTCAATTATTTTTTTCTATGAATTTGGGTGTTTTAGTCATTGTTTCTTAATGTTATTGTTGCAGCTTTTTATGTCTTGTAAGTGCTGTTCTGTCGAAAGAGAGATATAAAGCTTTTGTAATTATTTTGATTTAACTGCAAGTGTAACAAAGCCACTGTTCGCTAGTGTTGGACAAAAATGCCGCAAAGACGGTTTTTGTGAGCAAGAAATTGAGAGTTGATTTTATTTAAATGATTGATGATCTCAAGAAAAATATTAATTATAAATTATAAGGATGAGTTTGTATACAAGTGAGCCCTATCACAAAAATAAACTTTTAAACGCATTTACTGCGACTCCTAGTAGTGTTGCTGGTTTTTTGACAGGACGGCATTTCAAAATTTAATTAAAATTTTATCATCCTATTAATGGTTAGGATTAACCCTTCATTGCATTGTGTTGAAAATTTCCATCAAACTATTAGAGATAAAAAAAAACACAAAATCTTTTATTGTGATGATTTTCTGCGTATGGCAACTTCTTCCTTTTTGTTTTAAATAAAATTCATGAAATTAAGGGTTAAATGAATTAATTTATTGCTTTTCACAGAAATATAACACCAGCTAGTTCTTGTTTTATTGAACTGCGTAGAAGCTTTGCTGCTGCCGGACGTTCAACTTGATGTTGGGTGCTTTTATTTATATATGTAATACCTGAACTCTTGGTATGCTGTAAGCCACCTCTGTGTTTTAGGTGAAGAGTTACTTATTATATATAAATATTTGCAGAATATGTGTTTTTTTTTTTTTTTTTGGTTTTTCATTAGCCAACAAATCCCAAATTAATATATTAATTTTTAATCTAATGCTTGAGCACAACTGGCTCTGCTCATGCATTTAACCAACAAAACAGCAACAACAACAATAAAAGCAACAACAACACTTCTGGCAACACCAACAAGCATTGATGGCGGCTGAGAGTGCGTATGTTGGAGTCTGAGCGTAAGTGTGTGTGTTATAAATAAATATGAAATTTTATTACATATTTAATAATAAACAATAATTACCGCTGAGTCTGGCGAAAATTTCGGTGTTGCAGCTGGGACGCGCCTTTATTTAGCTGGCAATGCAATTAAATTTTTTTTTTTTATATAAATTAAAAATGGCAGCGAAGCTTACCTGAGCCGACAAAGCTTGCTCGCACGCACGCACCCTAAAATATAGAAATACAAACACAAGCACACACATATGCACAAATATTAACGCACACACATAATAGCTCAGCAGGCTTGTTAGTGTGCGCTTGTTTAGGCATAAAATGAAATTGCTTTCGCATTGTTGATGCGCCTAAAAGGCCGCATTAAAAAAGCGCTTTAGCTAAAATGCTGATAAAATTCCAATAAGCTGCCTTTTGTGGCAGGCACAGACACACGCACGTTGGCTTTATGTCATCTTAATGACACTGACACACACACACAAACACACACAGTCGCTTACTTGCGCAGCGGAAGCTCATAGCTGTTTTTTTTTTTCTAACTCATTTTAATCTGTTGCAATAAGCGAAACGCGCTTCTGCTTGATTGGCGGTTAGCCACAGCGGGTGGTTGTTGTTATGTGTGAATGCTAGAAACTCACTTATTGTTGTCATTGTTGTTGTTGTTGTTGTTGTTGTTGTTGTTGCTATTATAGACGCTGCTTGTTGGGCGGTTTGCTTGCCTTGGCTGAGATTTATAATATGTTGGCTATTAACATTTATAAGCATCCTCATCATCAGCAGCAGCAGCAGCGTCGGCAACTTTACGATGCCATTAACTGCGTCAAGTAGCAACACTGAAGCCTTGCTTTGCTACAGCAGCCACACACATAGTCTCTTAAACACCCACACCCACACTCACACCTACAACTACATAAACACGTACACGCATAAATAACACGTTGCTGTTGAAATTTATGTTTATTGAGAACTTCAACCAGGTGAATTGCGTTTTGTTGCTTTTATTATTGAATGTTATTGTTGTTGTTGTTGTTGTTGTTGTTGCTATTATTGTTGCTATTTTCTGCTTGTTGTTGTTGCAGTTTTAAGGGCCACTTTCAATGAAGCCATCGAATGTGATCATAAAACTGCCACAATGTTTGAGTGTAGCGGGTTGTTCCGTTGTTTTTTTTTTGTGGTTGGGTGTGTGTTTGTGCTACACTTGAATCATACAATTTATTGCATTTTTGTGGCTATTCAAAGAGTTTGAAGAGCATTGCCAAGTGGCAGTGCATTGCTTAAATAGTGTTGCTAAACGTTGCTATTTTGGTAAAAGCCAAAAATTTAGAGCGAAATAATGACGAACTCAAATGTTGGCACATGTTTTTTTTTTCGCAAAATTAATTAAATATTAATAAATGTTTTATTTAATATTTGTTAAGCAAATTTGTAAGGTGAAATGAAAAGAGAAGCATTCAAAGACTCAAAGTCCATGTTTAATTAAAATTCATGTAATGAGTTGCTGAATGTTGCGCGATATGTTATAAACTTCAGTGACTACAGAGCACCCATTTCGATAAATTTGTTAAAAAAGTTGGGCAAATTTTAGGAATCTTACCTGAAAGATCACAAATAAAAAATTAATAATTTTTTTATAAGCCAAATCATCAAAAAGATTTGGAAAAAGTTGCATATTTTTTGTCTTTAACGTTACATTCGAATATTCATTTCTGCAAATATATCGAAAATATTCCATGAAACCAAAAAATAGTATATGTGTTCATAAAAGTATGCTTCAAAATTTACATTTTATGTGAAGAAATTTTTGTTCTAGCTGTTTTTGTTCTGAAGCTATAACATGTGTAAAGTGGTCTTTAACGTTACATATGTTGGATGCGAGTTTTTACAAATACATTAGATCTGATTTTTTTGTAGCCAAACCATCAAGAAGATTGGAAAAAAATTACGCATGGTCTAATTTTTCCTCTTTAACATTACATTTGAATGCATATTTCTGCAAATATATAGAAAAAATTCCATAAAACTAATAACTTTGGTGTGTGTACATGAAATTAAGCTACAAGACTTGCATTTTATGTGAAAAAAAAACTGTTGTTCTACCTGTTTTGTTTTACAGATAGTACCAGTTTAATGTGGTCTTTAACGTTACATTTTTTTTTAGCAAGTTTTAATTCATAATAGCAAGAAATTTTTAAAAAACTAATAAAAAACTTAAAATCAGAAACTATATCAAAGAAGAGGGATCGAATAGTAGGGATCTTTAATGTTACATTTTTGAAAAGCGAATTTTAATTAAGTCTGTATTTTAAAGAATTAATAAAAAATTTAAATTTCGAAACTATTTCGAAAAAGAGGGATAAAATAAACTACTTGAATTGAAAAATTTATAAATTTTTCTTTATTGTTACACGGTCTTTATTGTTACACGTTCATGCGAATTTCTTCCGAATTGAATTTTTTTCTTATGTGAGATGAACGTTTGCAGTGAAGCACAACTATAGAATAGTTGGGAAAGAAACTTATTATTCTCGATTGGTTTTGTCGAATTAAGCCCTTAAGTAAACAAAAACAAAAAACAAGTGGTTGTCAAAAGTATGAAATTTGCAGAAATCATTGAAAACTGCTGATGAATTGGTATCGCGGACAATGAAACAGCTCACTAGTGATACTTTTGTTAAAAATTTGTAAACAGGATTTATTTTGAAATGTCTCAAAAACAATAAATCTTAAAAAATTTAATTTTTTAATACCTAAAAAAAAAAAATTATTCAAATATTCAATCTAGCAAAGTTACATTAAATGTAATCGTTATCCTCAGTTCGGCTGAAAACTTAACTTTTCTTTTTAGCAGACACTTAATTAAACAGTTTGTAAAATAAACTTTGAATATATGCTGCTCTGTGTAACTTGTAAAACTTAAAATTATACGGCTGCAATTTAAAATTTATCGATGCAAACCTCAGTCGGTTGCCTTGGATGCTTGATAGCTTGAAGTATTGCTGTCACTGCTTTTGGCCAGTTTTATTGACATTCTTGCTAAAAGTTCAACTCAATGCTGGTATTTGTTGTACCAGAGTAGTCCTTGCTTTGTTTTTTTTTCTTATATTTTACTTAGCATTTTGGTTTATTTTCTTTTAGCATTTGTTGTTTAGTTATTTCTTAACTTTGTTTCTATTTGTTTTTATTTTTTGCTTCGTTGTATTTGCCTTGTCAGCAGAATGTCTTCAGCAGCACTTCAAGCATGTCTAAGTTCAAAAGATGCCAATATTTGATTTATTTTTCATTTTAAAATAGTATCGAGATACAATAACAACAAGTACAATAAGAATACAAGCAGCTAAAATATTATTCAACTGCTACGGCTTCTGTTTTGTCTGCAACTTCTGCTACTTTTACTACTTCATCAAGTTTTCCAGCTAAGCTTGCTTGCTTGTGCTCCATTTCAGTGTAAATATGGTATTGTTTTGTTTGCTTGTGTGTGTTTATTTTCTTTGGCCAAGCAAAACAAAACTTCAGCGCAACTGGACAACAGATAAAAAGACAACAAAACGTATTAAGAGCAGACAACCGTTAAAGGATGCAGGTACATAAACCTCGCATGGCATTTATAGCCAAGTTAGCAAGAGTGTGTGTTTGGCTGTGTGTGTGTTTAAAGGTAAATCACTGAAGTGTATAACAACTTTGCAAAAGACAAACATAAACGAGAGAAAATGTCAAATTTACAAAATAAAATTCAAATGCTGGCGATGTTAAACATTTATAAAGTTATTCTTGTTGTTGTTGTTGTTGTGTTTTTTCTTGTTGTTTTCTTAGTTGTTGTTGCCAGTCGCTCTGCTGCTCTAGACTGGGTGAGAAAAATAGCTTCAAATAAAATTTGCAAACTGATATGTTTAAGTGAAACAGCAAACTGTCAAAACTAAGGAAAACGACAAAAAAAAACAACTGGCAGGTAAATAAATATCGATGTTATACAAGCAAATAAAATATGTTCCGAGTTTACAGAGCAGAAATACAAATAAATAACAAGCTAAAGAAATAGCAACGAAGACAACTGTACAGCACATCATTTTTGTATTTTTGTTGTGTTTTTTATTCACACACAGTAGACTGGAATGTTAAATATGCTTTGTAGTCAAGTTTTCGTTAAGAAAACGTGAACGTATTTTCAGCTAGAATAAATTTTATTATTTTTTTGCTTTAAATTTTAATTTTCTTAAAGGTATTTGAAATATATTGTAAAATATATTTGAGCTATTTTTGACGAAATTAAGAGTAAAAAAGCATAGTAAATTTAAAAATTTAAATAAATCAAATCTATGGTCCAATCTGCAATCTGCAAGATCTATGGTTCAATCTTCATTAATGGCGAGTACCGAATACGATGAAACCACGAGCTGTATGAGCTATATGCCGACATCGATATAGTCAAGCGTATTAAAATAGAGCGGCTTCGCTGGCTAGGTCATGTCGAGAGAATGAACGACGAAGCTCCATAAAAAAAAAAAATATTGGATTCGGTACCCAGCGGTGGCCAACGCAGACGAGGAAGACCGCATCTCCGTTGGAAAGACCAGGCATTGGATAACCTGACAACGCTTGGAAATTCCAACTGGCGCCAGCAAGCACACGACAAAAGAGGCTGGCGAAAATTCTTAGACGAGGCCAAAACCGACCAACGGTTGTAAGAGCCATCTAAGTAAGTAAGTAAGTAATTAAATTAAATAAATTATTACATTTTTTGGGGAAAATTAAATCATTTTTGAAAATTTTGAAATATCCTTAAAATGCGAATAAAACGTTTTTGTCCTCTGAGCTTTTAGTTTTAAAATGCAAGCTAAAGCATCGCATTTTAACAACTTTCAGAATAATTTTCATTCAAATTTATCTCAAATTTAATTTGAATTTCCAAAATTAGTAGTTTTTAAATATTGTTAAAAATTTTTTAAATACTAAAATTTTTCTCAAGTAATAACTTAAGTTCAGAAAATTCAAATAATATATAAAATTATTTTTTAAAAAAAGAACACATTTTAGTGAACGTTTAATTTTGTTTTTTCTTTGAAATTTATTTCTTTATTATATTTTCCTTACAATTTAAGCAGATACTTAATTTATTTTCTATATTATTCAATTTTTTCTATTTAAACTTTTTCTGCATTTTTCAGTTGTTAAAAAATTTGGATATATTTAAAATTTACTCGAACTAAACTTTATCAAGCTTCAAATGAAAATTAATTGTTATTCAAATAATCGTTAACTTATAATTTTAAACGAGTTTTTATAATCGTTGGGTTAATTTGTTTTTTATTATTAGCTAAAATTTAAAAAAAAAATTCGGACTATCGGCTTTTGAGCCGATTCACATCCCAATCACATAACATAGAAGAATATTCTTATTTACAAAAAATAATAACTCTAATAGTAGTTTTAATAACATCATAAAGCGTTCTATTAAAGTTGGTTTGGTTAGTACCAAGCATGCAAAATATATGGAGTTTGAGTTAGCGAATCGCAGTTGTGTTAAATTTTCGCATTGACACAACATTTTCTTCAATTGGAATTACATTTTGCAATCGGCCGTGATCACTCTGCAGACAGGTTTTTTTTTTTGTTTTTCATAACAACTTCTTATAATTAGTTCCTTCAAAACAATTTAAAATTTATTTAATGGTGAGCAACGATAATTTTTTGAATTAAAATATGCTTACATCATTACAAGACTACAATAAAATAACAATCACATCACAATCACATCACAATTACATCATAATCACATCACAATTACATCACAATCACATCACAATCACATCACAATGACATCACAATCACAATCACATCACAATCACATCACAATCACATCACAATCACATCACAATCACATCACAATCACATCACAATCACATCACAATCACATCACAATCACATCACAATCACATCACAATCACATCACAATCACATAACAATCACATCACAATCACATCACAATCACATCACAATCACATTTATTTATTTATTTTATTTCAACACATCAGTACAATAAGAACAAGTTCTTTTTCTGTACAAAGACAATAGCTCAAGCAATGAGTAGTTTTATGTTTTAAATAAAGTATTACATATTAATTAAGATATATTAAAATTATAACTTAAGAATACTTAAGTAATCATAACTTAAATATACTATTAAATATCTATTAAATATAGAAGGAAAAGAAAAGGGAAGAAAAAACAGAAATACATAAATAAAGTAGAAATCTGGTTTCTTATCTAATTAGGTATAAGTATAGTTAGCTTTAGGAAAAGTGTTTTAAAACGGCCTGCCTAAAGCCACCTTTGCTATCCATACATTTAATTACGTTGGGTAAACTATTCCATAATCTAATAGCATTAATGAAAAAAAACCTGGTCGAGTTCAGATACTTCCAGTTAGGTATTATCATAATATTGCTTCTTGTCGACTGACAAAATTGTAGTTTTACAAAGAGATATCCAGGAGTTTTGGTATAAATAAGTTTATGCAAAAAGATGCAATTACGAGCATTGAGGTAACTAATGATGTCATAACCAAGAATACTTTTCTTAAATTGCGTTATGTGGTCAAATCTGAGAAGGTTAAAGACATACCGAGTAGCGTGGTTAAACGCAACTTGCAGTTTGTGTTCAGATCGTGAATCTAGCCTACTATAAATGAGTTCCGAATATGTTATAACAGGAACAATAAGTTGAATCACAAGCTTGCGCCTGGTTTCCACAGGAGTAAACTCTGCTGTCATTTTAAGATTACGCAGGATAAAGTAAATGGTGCGCACCGTGCTATTGATATGATCTGTGCATGTTAAGGACGAGTTAATGTGATACCCAAGACTTTTTACACTGTTTACTAATTTTAATTTCTTGTCACCTATAAACAAGTCTGGAATATCGTCGGAGAAAATTTTGTTTTTGCTTATAGGCAGCACATAAGACTTGAGGGCGTTTAATGTAAGCCCATTTTTTGTGGCCCATTCACTTATACTACTTAAATCTTCATTTAGCCTGCAGCTTACATCGTCCAAGAGACCAGTCCTGCGAGAGAGATGTAATTGCACATCATCAGCAAAGGCATGCATAGAGGCGTATTTACAGATGGAAAAAATATCATTGATAAAGATTGAAAATAGTAAGGGACCAAGAACTGAGCCTTGAGGCACTCCACTGCATACCGGCTTAAGTTGTGAACATTTATAACCAACACAAACTTTTTGTACTCTGTTAGACAAAAAACACCTTAAGAGGTCAACAGCATTATCACAAAAACCATACCTGCACCCAAGCTTTTGACAGAGTAAGGAGTGATTTACAGTGTCAAATGCTTTGGAGAAATCCAACATGCAAAGTAGGGTAGTTAAGCCTTCATCATATGGTGTTCGTATGTCGTCTATTACTTTTAGAGTAGCAGTTGAGCAACTATGCCCACAACGGAAGCCAGATTGTAATGGAGATAAGAGGCTATTAGCAGTTAAATAATCAGAAATCTGACCGGCCATAATTGCTTCGAAGACCTTCGATAGAGATGATAAAATACTAATCGGTCTAAAATCTTTAGGTTCACACGCAGATGGTTTTTTTGCGACAGGCAATACTTTTGCTATTTTCCAGAGCTGAGGAAAGGATGACGTTGTGAAGCAATGATTTATAATGTGCGTAAGCGGGCCAACTACGTGAGCTAGAATTAGTTTAACAAACTTAATCGAAACCCCATCTTCACCAATGGCATTTGATTTAACATTCATAATGCGTTTAAGGACCTCATATTCGCTTACAGTGGAAAACTGGAAGTAAGGTTGCACCAGCATATTTGGTAATTCCTCAAAACTACCAACACTCTGGTTATTACTTAAAAAGGAATCATTTAGAACATCAGGGTCCAGAAGACACTCAGCTACTGGTTTATTAGCAATACCAAGATATTTAATGTTTCTCCAAAGCACCTTTGATGGAAGCGAAGCTTTTAGTTTGCTTGAGAAATACCTTTTTTTGGCTTGCCTAGTTATTAAAACTGAAGCATTCCGTGCCACCCTGTAGTTTTCCCATTTTTCTGGTGTAGGATTATTCTTCCAGATTCTGTGAAGTTTATTTCGTTTTTTTATGGAATTCAATACAACTGTTGAATACCAGGGGCACGAAACATTTTTAATAACAACTGTCCGGGTAGGAACATGTCTAGCAAAAAGGTTGTTAAGCTTGTTTGAAAAAGATGTAACTTTTTCATCCACACTCACACAGAACCAGATTTCATTCCAGTAGGTGAGGCAGGCATCATAGTTCAGGGCCTGGAGATCAATGGATTTGAAGTCCGAGTAGGATATAATTTTTAGGTAGAGGTTTGAGTTAAATTTATGTCGAAGGTACAAAAAATTAAATCATGATCAGAGAGGAAGTAAATTTGATCGAACAATAAAACTGATGTACTATCCGAGACAATAAAGTAGTCAAGGAGACTAGGAACATCATTATTACAGAATCGCGTGGGCATAATTTCGTTCACATCACAATCACATCACAATCACATCACAATCACATCACAATCACATCACAATCACTTCACAATCACATCACAATCACATCACAATCACATCACAATCACATAACAATCACATCACAATCACATCACAATCACATCACAATCAGATCACAATCACATCACAATCACATCACAATCACATCACAATCACATCACAATCACATCACAATCACATCACAATCACATCACAATCACATCACAACCACATCACAATCACATCACAATCACATCACAATCACATCACAATCACATCACAATCACATCACAATCACATCACAATCACATCACAATCACATCACAATCACATCACAATCACATCACAATCACATCACAATCACATCACAATCACATCACAATCACATCACAATCACATCACAATCACATCACAATCACATCACAATCACATCACAATCACATCACAATCACATCACAATCACATCACAATCACATCACAATCACATCACAATCACATCACAATCACATCACAATCACATCACAATCACATCACAATCACATCACAATCACATCACAATCACATCACAATCACATCACAATCAAATCACAATCATAATCACATCACAATCATAATCACAATCAAAATCACAATCACAATCACAATCACAATCACAATCACAATCACAATCACAATCACAATCACAATCACAATCACAATCACAATCACAATCACAATCACAATCACAATCACAATCACAATCACAATCACAATCACAATCACAATCACAATCACAATCACAATCACAATCACAATCACAATCACAATCACAATCACAATCACAATCACAATCACAATCACAATCACAATCACAATCACAATCACAATCACAATCACAATCACAATCACAATCACAATCACAATCACAATCACAATCACAATCACAATCACAATCACAATCACAATCACAATCACAATCACAATCACAATCACAATCACAATCACAATCACAATCACAATCACAATCACAATCACAATCACAATCACAATCACAATCACATCACAATCACAATCACAATCACAATCACAATCACAATCACAATCACAATCACAATCACAATCCCATCACAATCACAATCACAATCACATCACAATCACATCACAATCACATCACAATCACATCACAATCACATCACAATCACATCACAATCACAATCACAATCACAATCACAATCACATCACAATCACATCACAATCACATCACAATCACATCACAATCACATCACAATCATTTCACAATCACATCACAATCACATCACAATCACATCACAATCACATCACAATCACATCACAATCACATCACAATCACATCACAATCACATCACAATCACATCACAATCACATCACAATCACATCACAATCACATCACAATCACATCACAATCACATCACAATCACATCACAATCACATCACAATCACATCACAATCACATCACAATCACATCACAATCACATCACAATCACATCACAATCACATCACAATCACATCACAATCACATCACAATCACATCACAATCACATCACAATCACATCACAATCACATCACAATCATAATCACAATCACAATCACATCACAATCATAATCACAATCACATCACAATCATAATCACAATCACAATCACAATCACAATCACAATCACAATCACAATCACAATCACAATCACAATCACAATCACAATCACAATCACAATCACAATCACAATCACAATCACAATCACAATCACAATCACAATCACAATCACAATCACAATCACAATTACATCACAATCACATCAAATCACAATCACATCACAAACAATATTTATTTTATCAATATATTGAATGTGTGCTCTGCTCTTCTTCCTTGATGACATTGACATTGAAGCCATTTCTTGTTTATTAATTTTTGTTGACTGTAATATTTTTGATTTTATTTTCTTTCCCTTCAATCTCTTCATCGCTTCTTTATGACAAATAAACAATATTACAAAAAAAAAACAATCAAAAATAGTCCTTATATCGCTCTGCATACAATTGCTGAGTTGTCGTGTTTTTCCCATTATTTGAGTCAACATTCATTAATTAATGCCAAACAATTTAGCAACATTCAGCAAGAAATACCAAATCGTCAATGTTTTACCACAACACACGATAGAAGCGTTGAATGAATGAACGGATGGATTGATGTAGCAAGGATAAAGTCAAAGCATCGGAAATGCTGTTGCTATCGCAGCGTTGTAGTCATAATGTTGATGAGTGTTGGCAGCAGCAATTCATTGTTGTTGTTGTTGCATATAATTTTCTTGTTGCCGTTTGCGTTGTCATTTTTGCTTGACATGCCAAAACAGGTTTTAATTATTATTTTCTAGATGTCAGCAGCAGTAATTTTTGCTGTGGATATTGTTGTTGCTGTTGCTGTTAATATTTTTGTTGTCGCAACATTTTATGCAAAACCGCAGAGTATGTGAAAATTTTACACAAAAATTAAGCATGTATGTGAGTACAAAAAAAAACAAAAACACGCATGAAAAGCACAAAATAAACAGTAACTTAGCGGAAAATGTTGCGGAAAATAGTTGCGGCAAAATATTTAAAACATAAGCAAAATTCAAAAGCTGGTGAGGATTTTAGTTTAAGTGCTGACGTGTATTGAAAAAATTGTTTAACTTAAAGTAATAAAAAGGAAATGGATTGTTTAGCTAAGAGAGAGTTATTAAAGAGAGGAAAACTTGCAAGGAGAGCTTGTGCAGGAAGAGGCGTTTGGAAATCAGCTTCGTGATTTGATATGTAGATCATTATTAAATTGTATAAAATATGGAATTTTACATCAGCTTGCTATTTCCTTGAAAGCGTATCTACATATTCACATTTTAAACTCATGCATATATTTTGAATTTAAGAAACATTGGAAAGGTATTTTAAGCCTTTGGCTTTTAATCCTGCCTGCTACAAAAATTACACCCATTTGTACTCTGCTGTTGGACATTTTTGCTAAAACTAAAAAAAAAGTTCTTTAGAACTTTTGTCAGTTAGAATAAAGAACCGAGCAAACTTACTCAATTCAATTAAATCAGTGAATTCAGTTGTTCAAAAAACAAAAAAAAAAAAGGACAAAAGAAAAAAACTTGCTCACTTTATAATTTCAAGCAGTTCTAGGACATTTTTCATGCTGTTTGCTAATGTCCGATATGTTACTTTGAATTCCCAAAATAACCCAATTAAAACTTTTTTATTGAACAAATAAAAACTGCCCCAGGACAAAACTGTACATATCTTCGCAAACAAATGTTGCTATAGGTATATAATTTATATACATACATATATATGCAGTCATTAGGCAATTGTTTACAAAAGAAAGGACATGAATTCATGTATGAAATTATATTCCTGCAACTTTCTAAAGTGGACACTCATTCAGCACTAGAACAAAAACTTCAAAACTTCTTTCTTGCCATTTTTTTTTTTTTTATTTTCTGTTCATGTGACCGTCTTGTCGCCGTCAGCCGTCAGTCGTAAGCCGTCAGTCGTCAACGGCATCGTTTTGCTCAACGTTCTCAACATCATTGACATGGACAAGGTCCAGTCACTAGAGCGTGAAGTCTTCTGTGTTTAATTCAATTGGATTTAATTTCAGTTTAAAAGTCATTCATAGCAGCAGAAGAATAAGACGATGACGAACAAATAAAAAAAAAAAAACACAAATAGCAGCAGACTTAAAACTGAAAACGGAAATAAACGTTGATGATAATACAAGCGAGCCGAAAAAAATATATAAACAAAAAACACAAAAGCACAATAAAATCCAACAATAATAAACACAACAACAAAAACAAAAAAAAACAACAACACTACGCCGTAATGGTCAACAACAGGGATGAGTGATTTATTGGCTGGAATAAGGACTTAGGCAGGATATGCCTTAGAGATTTACGAGCGGAGCAGAGTAGCGCAGAAAGAAAAAAAATTGAATTTTTTAATGGCAAACTTTTAAGCATTCTTAACGTATTTTTTGCCGTTATTCTTTCAAGGACTTTTTAATAAAGTATCCTTGCCAAAGGATAATGCCAGCAAAAAGAAAACGAAAAAGCTCAATAAAATTTTACAATCTTCTAAGGACTTCATTATGCTAAGAGATATTTTAATGTTGTTGTTATTTTTAATATTTTTCAATTGTTCCCGTTTTATATTGAAGCATCTTGGCTGCCATAAAAAAATGCCAGAACAATAAAAAATAATGGCAAACATTGGTAAAAACAGAGCCAGCCCAGCATAAAAAAAGGAAAATAGACTAAAGTCGAGCAGCTTGAAAAGGCATTGAATAACAACAATTGGCTGGCTGTGTTGTTTTTGGCGACTGCTTTGAATGTTTGAATGGCAACAGTTCAGCTCAACTCTTTTAGCTGGAGTTTTTTTTTTGTTTTTTTGTTTGTTTTTTGCAGCTAATTTTATTGATCTGTTAACAAGCACTTGACTGGTTTTTGTTCTTGATAAATTGTTTACCTTTTTGAAATGAGCATTACCAGCAACATGACGTCATTGTTTATTTTTTTAAATTTTTAAAATTTTATCTAAAAGCTTTAAAAGCGCCAGCAACAATTCACATTCTTTGAGCATCCGCTGTCGTATGAATAACTTAGTGGTTTTCTGCTACTACTCTGACCAGCTCTAGCTATGCGTTTCAACCGCATAAAATTTATATATGTTTATAACTATGCAGCACATTAGCAGCAACTAAGCGAAGCACTGTTGTAAAGAACATTCTTAGACGTGACTGTTTTTGTGTGAACTAGCGCTGAATACAGGTTAAAGCCGTCGGCATGTGGCAGCGTTTTGTGTCGCAAATGTTGTTTTTTTTTGCTTGCACTCTTGTCACCGCATTCCTTGCCACAGAAAAATCCTTAAGAGCTTATTAATTATTAAGCGAAAACAAGCAGCAGCAACAACAAACAAGCAAACAGTCAAAAGAACAAGCCTGACAAGAACTTTCTTTTCCACATGACTGTGGAACACCAGCTCAAGTGGACGACATATTTTTTTTTCTGGCACAGCTTTTATTAGTGTGCGGAGGAGCGGTGGGGGTTTTTCTTTTTAATGTTATTTTTGTTATGTTTCTTGCTTTCGCAACCACTTGCCACACGTTCGCTCGATTCATAATTTATGAAGCTGGCAAAACAAACGGAAATGCCGCCATATTCATTTGAGTTCATGTTAGGGTGTTGCTGTGTTGGCTGGCATGAGATTTGGTTTGGTTTTGCTCGGACGCTGGGGTGTGCAAAATTATTTCTTTTCATTTTTCTCTATCTCTGTGCTAGTATTTTTATATATTTGTTGTCTTTGTTGTAGTAATCATTGCTAGTTTTACTGTGTTTTCTTGTCTGTGTGGCGGCGGTTGTTGTGGTTATTATATTATTCATTTTTTGGCATCTGTTGTTGTTGTAGCTGTTGCTGTTCTTGCCAGCTACTCTGCCTTCATTTATCTCGTGGTGCTAAATTGCACACATGTTTTCCTCTGGGGATCAAAGAAATTTTGTTAGATGGGTAAAGCAGGTCAACGGAAATGTACAAATGCTAACCTTGCAATTATCACTGGAAATAGCACTTGAGGTGTATTGGTGTGAATGTGTAGTTTTGTATATGTGTGTGTGTGTGTGTGTGTGTGTGTGTGTGTTTGTGTTTATGTTTATATGTGACTATTTATAAATTAACTTTTACACTTTATTATCCTTGGTTATTGCGTTGCATGCATAATAAGTATATATTTTTGCTAGGATTCTTATACGTTCTTTTTTTATACAATAGTTTTTCAAGTATTCTCTATGAAAAATGTATGGAATATTGCTTTTATATTCATACATTTTTTTTGTGTGAATCAATTAAAATAAATAACAAGTTATAAACTTCAATATAAAAACAATTTTTGCCATTTTTATGTTTTGATATATATCTTTAAGACTTTTTATAGATTGTTAACACAGAGAAAACAAACTGAATTGCAATATTTTTTTATTGACTTTAATTATTTGTTAAGCCTAGTACTCTGTTTGCGTTAAGTTTCGTTGGCAACATTTATTGCTTTGTTGCGTGAAAATTCTCAAAAATATTTTGTTGATAGAAATTTTACAATTTTAGAAAGTCATGCTTTACTTTTCAAAATAGAGAAAAAGAAATATTAAAAACAAAAAATTTACGAAAACTGTCATTTTTCACTTCAAAATAAATTTATTAAAATTGTGGTGAAAGAAATGTTGCTAGTATATTTCACAGCCAAACTGAGTACTACTTTGAAGAACATGTTATGAATATTTGCACGCGTATTTTACAGCTATCGTTTTTGTTTGAAGATTCGAGTGAAATTTCACATGAAACAGAACAGAGTCCTAAGCTTAAAAGCTGATGTTGAGATTGAAGGGTAAGAAAATAAAATACAAAATATAACAATCAACACAAATTACTTAACAAATTTACATCACAGTGACTGAGATGAGGTTCTGATTGTGATTGTGATTGTGATTGTGATTGTGATTGTGATTGTGATTGTGATTGTGATTGTGATTGTGATGTGATTGTGATGTGATTGTGATGTGATTGTGATGTGATTATGATGTGATTGTGATGTGATTGTGATGTGATTGTGATGTGATATGATTGTGATGTGATTGTGATGTGATTGTGATGTGATTGTGATTGTGATATGATTGTGATGTGATTGTGATGTGATTGTGATGTGATTGTGATGTGATTGTGATGTGATTGTGATGTGATTGTGATGTGATTGTGATGTGATTGTGATGTGATTGTGATGTGATTGTGATGTGATTGTGATGTGATTGTGATGTGATTGTGATGTGATTGTGATGTGATTGTGATGTGATTGTGATGTGATTGTGATGTGATTGTGATGTGATTGTGATGTGATTGTGATGTGATTGTGATGTGATTGTGAAGTGATTGTGATGTGATTGTGATGTGATTGTGATGTGATTGTGATGTGATTGTGATGCGATTGTGATGTGATTGTGAAGTGATTGTGATGTGATTATGATGTGATTGTGATGTGATTGTGATGTGATTGTGATGTGATTGTGATGTGATTGTGATGTGATTGTGATGTGATTGTGATGTGATTGTGATGTGATTGTGATGTGATGTGATTGTGATGTGATTGTGATGTGATTGTGATGTGATTGTGATGTGATTGTGATGTGATTGTGATGTGATTGTGATGTGATTGTGATGTGATTGTGATGTGATTGTGATGTGATTGTGATGTGATTGTGATGTGATTGTGATGTGATTGTGATGTGATTGTGATGTGATTGTGATGTGATTGTGATGTGATTGTGATGTGATTGTGATGTGATTGTGATGTGATTGTGATGTGATTGTGATGTGATTGTGATGTGATTGTGATGTGATTGTGATGTGATTGTGATGTGATTGTGATGTGATTGTGATGTGATTGTGATGTGATTGTGATGTGATTGTGATGTGATTGTGATGTGATTGTGATGTGATTGTGATGTGATTGTGATGTGATTGTGATGTGATTGTGATGTGATTGTGATGTGATTGTGATGTGATTGTGATGTGATTGTGATGTGATTGTGATGTGATGTGATTGTGATGTGATTGTGATGTGATTGTGATGTGATTGTGATGTGATTGTGATGTGATTGTGATGTGATTGTGATGTGATTGTGATGTGATTGTGATGTGATTGTGATGTGATTGTGATGTGATGTGATTGTGATGTGATTGTGATGTGATTGTGATGTGATTGTGATGTGATTGTGATGTGATTGTGATGTGATTGTGATGTGATTGTGATGTGATTGTGATGTGATTGTGATGTGATTGTGATGTAATTGTGATGTGATTGTGATGTGATTGAGGTTGTGATTGAGGTTGTGATTGTGATGTGATCGTGATATGATTGTGATGTAATTGATTTCAAAGTCGGTCTTGTATTTATTATTTTAGTACTTATATTATTACAGAAAATCTTCGATGCAAAACATTAATGAAATCTCGAATCGTTTTAAATTAATTAAGTTATGAGTTATATATTGTTTTTTGATTTTTCTTTATTTATTTTTTGAGATCCAACACGTGATTCATTACATGTGGCAAATCCGAAAATGCTCAGTGAGGTTTGATATTTTACCATGGATAGGCTGACAAACGAACAGCGCGTGAAAACCATTGATTTTATGAATGATGATCTTATAACAGACCTACTACAGAACTGTTACGTACTCCAAACATTTTTAGCGTTTTATCTACATTTTTTTCTTCCATTTGCAATTCTTCTATATGACGTAGTCAATATGGCTCCCACCAAAGTAGATCCTCCACAAACCTCACAAATACGATAACGAAGTTGATGCAGTATTCATCAAATTTTGTTAAAAAAATTCGCAAAATCTGGACTAAATATAATCGGCGTTCATAAACTAAAGCCAAACCTTGAAATCTTCAAGACGATCTTGTAATATTTTCCAAAAAAATCTTGTAGATCTCACGTCAGTAAATGTCAAGCTACAAGATATTCTCGTGAGGGACTCCAATTTCCCCCCCCCCCAGAATGTATTACAATATTTTCAAGTTAGTTCCTTCTGTGAGCTATTTACGGGACCTAACGTACTATTTGCAACAAGGAACTTAACTTTATGAGTAAGATGATCTTTAGCTCATCTTAACTCATATTGATAATATCTTAAATAGAGCAAACTCTGTATTTGGTATCGTGAAACACCGGTCCAGAGAGTTCTATACTTCTTTCGTCATAACATCTCTCTATCTTACCTTTGTTAAATTCTTCCTCGAATATGCCAGCCAGGTTTGGTCTCCCATTAATGAATATAACATATTCTCCCATCAATGTAATGTCTTCGAATGCATATAACTTATCGTGGTAACCTCAAAATATATGTTTAATTTGAGATAATTTTTGTGTTATTTTAATTTTTTTTTTTTTACTATGGCTTTTCTTTAACCAAGCAATTTTAAAATTGAAGCTTTTAATCTAATCTGCTGAAATAAAAAATAACTTCAAAATATATTTTTCCTTAGCTGCGACTAAATTTATGCCAATAAAGCATTGCAAATATTTTTCAAATTTCAATTTTCAAACCATAGCTTTCAGTGATATAAAAAAAAATTTCTTGCCTGATGCTGACACTAAAAAAATATTGAGTTATTGTTGGCATAATTGATTCAATTGATTTTTTTTGTTTTTTCTGCATAAATGACATAAAATGCTCGATCAGTAAAGATTGCTTTGGATTGATGCTAGCTATACACATACCAACAGACAATAACAGCTGCATGACTGCAGCAGCAATAGTAGTTAAACTTGGCCAGCCAAAAATGTCGATTGCAAAATTCTAACAAAAGCACGCACCAAACTGACTGGTTGTTGTGCATATGCATAAATCTGTGCCAGTGCTGCCAATGTTGAATGAAATTTTTCACTTTCATTTACTCTGCTAGATGGCATATTTATAGTTGTGTGTGTATGGGTGGGTGTGTGTGTTGGGGTGGGTGTGCGTGTAGGTAAGCTTGCCAGTGTTGGTATTTTTGTCACTGTATGAGGTGGCGCCTATAAATTTGACTCTGTGGCTTGGCATAACTAGTTGTTGTGAGTTGAACTTAAGGCGTTATGCCTACAGCTCTCCAACCACCCATCACAGCTAACAGCTTACATTTGCATGCACATCAAGAGTTTTGGATTGCAATGCAGTGCGTTTGTGTGCAGTTTTATGGGTCAACTGTTATGACATTTTTTTCGTTATATATTTTTTTTTTTTTTTTGTTTTAGTTGTTGCCTGCAACATTAGCGGCTAAGCGCGCTGTGTTACATGCTACGATTTTGATGCAAGCCCATTAAAAACTGTCGTTGTGCCTATAGCTGCCTCTGGTAGCTGTGGTAAAAAAATTGGTTTTTTATTTCAACTTCAATACTTTTGCATACAATTTGTTTGCGCTCTAAATCATACTTTCATGCATGCAGTCATTGAGGCATGCATCAAAGCATACATCCATCCAACCATTCAGTCAGCCATCCATATAAGCATCAATGTATGCTTTATGCCCCTTTATATGGCTTTTTCGGTTACCATAAATTGTGTCGCCGTGTTTTTTTTTCAATTTTTATTTTTATTTTTTGTTGTTTGGCAGGATATATTTCAACTGACAGCACGTTTGATATTTCCGCTGTTGCTGCTTTAACATCTGCCCATAGGTGACACATATTTTGGCACACATACGCATATGCTGTGTGCATTTGTATGTTTGCCGTTATTGCTTGATCCAAATCAAGGCTTTTTTTTGTTCTTGTTGTTGGTTTTGTTGGCTTTGACCAGTTGCAATATTTGCGGTTTAAATTGTAATTCGTCTCATTTGGTTTTCTGCCCTGGGTGCACAGATAGCCTTGGCCACACTTCAAAACCGAATTTATCGATATCTTATTGGATTTATTTGGGTCATTCATTGATTCATTCATTCATGCATCATGACGGATGTCGTTGAGTTTCAGTTTGTGTTGAGTTATTGATTAATATGCAATTAAAATGCCTTTGGTTAGCAGCCTTGCGGTTGTGAGTTAATTTTATTTAAGCTTTATTGCAGTGTAATGCATGTTTCACTGGGAGATTGATGAAAATTAACCATAAATTATAATAATTAATGAAATTGATTTATTTTATCCCTTACGTAGTAACTCCGCTTGATTTAATATAAGCTTGAGAAGAATTTGATTAAATTTTAAGTTTTATTAAAGCTCTTTGAGTGACTTGAATGGTTTTTGTGTTGGTGTCTTGCTTAACAACGTATTTTTCTCTCTTCTTTCATTAATAAATCCAATAGAGACACGCGTTTCTAACATGCTGACGAAGACAAAAAAAATATTCTAGCAGCATTCTAGCTGCTCGTTAAAAATCTTATAAAACTGCAGCCAGCTGCTTGCCTTGCCGCAGCTCACTCGGTCACAATGCATTGCATGTTGACAAATTATACAATGTATCTAAAGAATCAATAAAAAAAATCTTCACACATACCACAACAAAACGTAGCAGAAGAAGCTGCAGCAAATGAATTGATTGCAACATTCCCTGATGAATCGGTTTTTGTTGTTGTTGTATGAAAATCATTGGAAATTGAATTCGAGAAATATGAAGAATGCGGTTGTTGCCTGAGTGTGTCGCACCGCAACATAGCTGTCAGATTTTATATTTGATTTTGACATTTTCGCCTTCAATTCAATTCAATCAATTTCAAGAACAAATAGTAAGAAAAGAAAAAAAGAAAATAAAGAGACACCAACAGGAAATATACAATAACACCAAAAGTATGCTACAAAGTATGCTGGCATAGTAGTGGGAGAATATGTCATGCTGTGCAGAAAGTGTGAAGTCACATGCCAGCAGGTAGAGATAAGACAGACTATATGAAGGAATTGTCAAAACTGTGGCAGATGAAGTCATCGTGCCGTAGCGGAAAAAAAAACAATTCTGAATTTTTCCAGCTAAAGCACAATTTTAAATTCATTTCATTTGTTTGCTTGATAGATACAACAAAAAGGAAAAAGAAAACGATTTGTCAAATCAAAATGCAACAGCAGAATGACAAAAGATTGACAACGTGTAGCTGTGAGATACTTGTGCATATGAAATGCAGCAAACGAAGAAGAATCAAATTTGATTGCTACAGCACAGCCTTTGCTCAAGGCTGATATCCTTAAAGAAATCTATGCAAAAGGAAAATTTAACAAAAAAAAAAAACATAAAAACTGCTGCGTGTTGATGACAGAGTTTAGTTTGAATTTTCAGCACAGCTATGCAAAGGCACGATATTTCTCACCATCTTTTGGTTAGTTTTAAACATGTATGTATCCTGCTGCAATAAAATCAAACTGTTCTCTACCAACTTGCTTCACGCTTGATAGAATATTTCTAAATTAATGTTGGTTTTCGTCTTTCGTTGGGTTATTTTTTGAGAGATTTCAACCGCCGCCAAATTCTAAAAAAATTATTTGTCATCTTCTTGAAAGATGAAATGATTAATTAAACTTCAGCGTGAGCTAAATTATTGATAACATTTAACGTTTGAAAATTTTTTATTATTGTTCTTTTTGCATAACACAATTATTTGTCATATTAAGAATTTGACATATTTCTAATGTATTCAAATAATTTACTGCATATATTTGAGTATCTTTAAAGGTAAAGTTAAGAATTTTTAAAGCAAGGGTCTTTGGTTATTTATGCAATCAGCTTTTCCATTTAATTAAAAAATTTTGAAAAGTCTAAAGTAAAAATGAAAAAAAAAAAATAAATAAAAGCATCAACATAACGTATCAGACATAAGTCCTATCAAAATTACAAAATTACATCGTAATCAATCAAAAATATGACAGCGATTTGATCAAAATTAAGGTCAGAACTTTCACATGCGTTATTTCCAGACTTTGTTAAGCCTTTGATTTAGCTTAAAGTAGCTCTAAGGCTCATATAACTTGCAACACAATACTTAATAATATCCTTAACAGTCTACAGAGCAAAAATTAGTCCAGCTTCCCTTAGCAATTGTAAACTTTTCTACACACTCAAAATACGAAAAAAAAGAACAAAATTCATCAAATCAAGACTTAAAATCTGTAGAAAATTTGAATGATGGGCTAAGCACGGCTGACACTTAATTCTAAGGATCACTTCATTCGTCATTTGACAACGCAAAGAAATCCACACACTCAAAAGCACTCGCAAGCACACAATCACACACACACACAAATTCACTTGGGCACATTTGTTTTGAAAACACTGCGAATGCTTTCTTAACCCTTTTAAAAATTCAAATATTTGCCTGCTTTTTGCCATCATGAAGCGCAGAGAAAATCATATCAATCTGGCATAATTTAAGAAAAACAGCAGCATGAGCTTCATTATTTGTATGCATATGTATGAGTGTGCAAAAGTGAGTGAATGTGTGAGTAGCAGAGCAAGCAGTAAAAGCAGCAGCAAAGTGTGCTCATATGTTAGCTCAAGCTGTGAAGCAAATAAATCATAAAGCAATCCATCAAACTCAAATAAACATTACAAAAAAATGTAAAAGAAATGACAGCAACATTAAAAAAATTTATTTTATGAAATTACAAAAAGACGCATATAAGGCGACTACAGAGAAACAGCTCATTGAACTTACTTAATGAATGGACGTATTAAAAACTATAGAAATTAATTGATGAATTTAAGTGCTCGGTAACAGTAACAGTAACAGTAACAGTAACAGTAACAGTAACAGTAACAGTAACAGTAACAGTAACAGTAACAGTAACAGTAACAGTAACAGTAACAGTAACAGTAACAGTAACAGTAACAGTAACAGTAACAGTAACAGTAACAGTAACAGTAACAGTAACAGTAACAGTAACAGTAACAGTAACAGTAACAGTAACAGTAACAGTAACAGTAACAGTAACAGTAACAGTAACAGTAACAGTAACAGTAACAGTAACAGTAACAGTAACAGTAACAGTAACAGTAACAGTAACAGTAACAGTAACAGTAACAGTAACAGTAACAGTAACAGTAACAGTAACAGTAACAGTAACAGTAACAGTAACAGTAACAGTAACAGTAACAGTAACAGTAACAGTAACAGTAACAGTAACAGTAACAGTAACAGTAACAGTAACAGTAACAGTAACAGTAACAGTAACAGTAACAGTAACAGTAACAGTAACAGTAACAGTAACAGTAACAGTAACAGTAACAGTAACAGTAACAGTAACAGTAACAGTAACAGTAACAGTAACAGTAACAGTAACAGTAACAGTAACAGTAACAGTAACAGTAACAGTAACAGTAACAGTAACAGTAACAGTAACAGTAACAGTAACAGTAACAGTAACAGTAACAGTAACAGTAACAGTAACAGTAACAGTAACAGTAACAGTAACAGTAACAGTAACAGTAACAGTAACAGTAACAGTAACAGTAACAGTAACAGTAACAGTAACAGTAACAGTAACAGTAACAGTAACAGTAACAGTAACAGTAACAGTAACAGTAACAGTAACAGTAACAGTAACAGTAACAGTAACAGTAACAGTAACAGTAACAGTAACAGTAACAGTAACAGTAACAGTAACAGTAACAGTAACAGTAACAGTAACAGTAACAGTAACAGTAACAGTAACAGTAACAGTAACAGTAACAGTAACAGTAACAGTAACAGTAACAGTAACAGTAACAGTAACAGTAACAGTAACAGTAACAGTAACAGTAACAGTAACAGTAACAGTAACAGTAACAGTAACAGTAACAGTAACAGTAACAGTAACAGTAACAGTAACAGTAACAGTAACAGTAACAGTAACAGTAACAGTAACAGTAACAGTAACAGTAACAGTAACAGTAACAGTAACAGTAACAGTAACAGTAACAGTAACAGTAACAGTAACAGTAACAGTAACAGTAACAGTAACAGTAACAGTAACAGTAACAGTAACAGTAACAGTAACAGTAACAGTAACAGTAACAGTAACAGTAACAGTAACAGTAACAGTAACAGTAACAGTAACAGTAACAGTAACAGTAACAGTAACAGTAACAGTAACAGTAACAGTAACAGTAACAGTAACAGTAACAGTAACAGTAACAGTAACAGTAACAGTAACAGTAACAGTAACAGTAACAGTAACAGTAACAGTAACAGTAACAGTAACAGTAACAGTAACAGTAACAGTAACAGTAACAGTAACAGTAACAGTAACAGTAACAGTAACAGTAACAGTAACAGTAACAGTAACAGTAACAGTAACAGTAACAGTAACAGTAACAGTAACAGTAACAGTAACAGTAACAGTAACAGTAACAGTAACAGTAACAGTAACAGTAACAGTAACAGTAACAGTAACAGTAACAGTAACAGTAACAGTAACAGTAACAGTAACAGTAACAGTAACAGTAACAGTAACAGTAACAGTAACAGTAACAGTAACAGTAACAGTAACAGTAACAGTAACAGTAACAGTAACAGTAACAGTAACAGTAACAGTAACAGTAACAGTAACAGTAACAGTAACAGTAACAGTAACAGTAACAGTAACAGTAACAGTAACAGTAACAGTAACAGTAACAGTAACAGTAACAGTAACAGTAACAGTAACAGTAACAGTAACAGTAACAGTAACAGTAACAGTAACAGTAACAGTAACAGTAACAGTAACAGTAACAGTAACAGTAACAGTAACAGTAACAGTAACAGTAACAGTAACAGTAACAGTAACAGTAACAGTAACAGTAACAGTAACAGTAACAGTAACAGTAACAGTAACAGTAACAGTAACAGTAACAGTAACAGTAACAGTAACAGTAACAGTAACAGTAACAGTAACAGTAACAGTAACAGTAACAGTAACAGTAACAGTAACAGTAACAGTAACAGTAACAGTAACAGTAACAGTAACAGTAACAGTAACAGTAACAGTAACAGTAACAGTAACAGTAACAGTAACAGTAACAGTAACAGTAACAGTAACAGTAACAGTAACAGTAACAGTAACAGTAACAGTAACAGTAACAGTAACAGTAACAGTAACAGTAACAGTAACAGTAACAGTAACAGTAACAGTAACAGTAACAGTAACAGTAACAGTATTATTTCACTTGTCTATTCCATTTTATTTAAAATAATCATGTTTGTTTGTCAACGCAATATTCTTTGGAATAGATATGCTGCTCATGTAAGACATAGGTTAAGGAAATACCACCTTTTGCCGCTCAAAAATCAATAATAATGTTTACTTTATTTCACACAATTTTGGTCGTTTAGACTAAAATTTAGTAATTTATTTTGTAAGTTCGCTGTCGGTAACTTTAACAGATATTGGCGTGGTTCAACTATGCTGCGCTTCCTATTTAAAAAATTATACAACTTTACTATTAACTGGACCGTTTGGGCTGAAATCTTGGTAGTAGATTTTTCGCGATAAGGATTAATTAGTAAGAAAAAACATTGTTGTTACACGCTGTCTTACCGCCCTAAAACCAATTAAAGATTTATATTTTGTACAGTTTTGGTCATATAAGACTTAATTTTTCATTTCAGTTCGTATACTTACTGTTGGCAAAAGTTTTTTAAATGTATGTGGTCGCCCTATACTTATTTTAAAATGATAAAATTTTACCATCTTATTATTCTTATCATTGCTACAAAAAATGCTATTATTTTGATACTTAAAACATAGAATTATCTTTGAAACTATGTTTATCATTAAAATCACTTCATCGATAGTGCTACTTGAATATATATTCGCTTTTATTTTTATTGTTAAAAGTCAATTATTATGAATAACTTCTCAAAAACGCTGTACAAGTTTTATTTAATTCAGCTTAATAATTTTCCTTTCAAAATTCCCACATTATTTTTTAATTGTATATAAATTTGTATGAATGAAAATGTAACAGCACACAATGTACCATAGATATTTTGCTCAGAAAAATTACTTTTAAATTTCACAGCAAGTATCACGCATAAAAATAAATAATCCACAAAACTCATCAAAGTTAAAGTCTCTGCAGCCAAGAAGTGTGTCAAATGCTATGCAATTTATTATGACGCCTGTATAAGATTTTTTTGTTTCTTTTTAGTATACACTTTTTTCTTTGCTTTTGGTTTTGTTTCACCATAGCTACAGGTAAGAGTTAAAAGGATTTCAATGCCAAACACATCAAATAAATGTCATTTCAATGTTGAGTATAAAAACGCAGCCATTTTCATTCTCATGCACTTACAATAAAACAAAAATGCAACAACATTTGTAACACTACACCAACAATAACAACGGCTACATTATGAAGCTGCCATTGAAATATCAGCCAGCACAACAATAACAAGACGCAACACAAGCTTGAGCAAGCATAGTTGTTGTAGAGAAAAGCAAAGCAAAAAATCCAACAAATAATGGAATTGCATTTAACGAAAGTGAAGAAAAAGAAGAAAATAAATGCATTAAACTGAGAAAAAATCTAGATGAAAAGCAAAAAGCATTCAACTTGACATTCACGTGAAAATGTGACAAATTATGTGCAACATACCGCAATAGATTTTATGCTTTCGAAGAAAAAAAAAAAATTGAAAAATATAATGCATTTTATAAAGCTGTCATTTAGGTTTTTATGGTTTCTTTTGTTTTCTTTTTATTTTGTTTTTTTTTTGTTTGTAAAGGTATCAAATTATTTTAGGATAAGTGGTTTTTGCTATTGAGCACAGGGCAAGTGCTCAATACGTATTAAAATTGAGAGCACACAATATAGGTCATATATTTTGCAGCTTATATGAGCTCAAATCGATTGTTTTTGGTTTTTGTTTCAAACTAAAAGACGTTCAAACAGCATTTTTTGCAACAAAATCAGATAAACTGTCAAAAGTCTCATGAAAAAGTAGCTGCGAAAATGAGTGGTTTTTTCTTTTAAAAATTAACTGAAAAGATATAAAGCATTAAAACGAAGACATTTAGCTTAGTTACTTAACTATTTGTTCAGCTTTTGCAAGATTTTGTCTTCCAAATACTGCTAAACTGCGAGCTTTCTGTAGTTAATTTTTCTGGTACGCGCTGGCGTATGAGTGACTTTAATTCAAATTTATTTGAGCGACTTCAAGTAATTTGTGTATTGCAGTCACAAGCTAAACTTTTACAACAACAACCGCATTAAACACAACATTTTTAGTTTGATTGATGTATAACTGTCATTTGCTTTGTCATATTCAGTAGATATTTCTCGGCAATATTTAAAACAATCTACTTATGCATATGTTTGTGCTAGGTTTAGTTTAGGTTTAGTTAGTTAGGTTTTTTTCTTGTGTGTGTGTATAAGTGTTTGAGTTTATCTTTAAAATTAACGTCAAGCACTCTCAGAACATGCAACAGGATTTCATAAGACGCAAACATAGCGTTTGTTTTGCCGCGCTTCCGAGTACTTATCTTGTCTTTCAGCATGCATAAAAGTATGCTTATGTAGGTGAGTTCTACTGCTAGAATGCCTTTAGATGTACTAAAGAAGTACTTCTATGATTCCTTGCAGTAAACATAAAGCATGTTGTTTATCATCTAATCCCCCCCATATAAGTTAAATGTGGCAAGTAAAGGCTACTTGATCTGCTTAATATGCTTGGAGTGTGTTTTATATTAATTTTCTCCCAGCACTTTCACTACTCAAAGGTTATTTAAATTGTTTTTATATTATCAAACAACTTCAACATCACAAGTTGCACATTGATTGAACTTAGCATGAGGTTAAAGAATATATTGCAGCTATGTTTATAATCGGCTTATTAACTAAAACTGTATTTAAAGTTTGTGAAGTAATTATATGCATCTCTGTCTTTGTTATAAGAAGTTACAACGCAACAAAATTGAAACAACATTATCTTGTATTGAAATAATTTTCTTGTTAATCAAATAAGTAAATAAAGTAACTTTATAAACGACTTAATGAAGATTTCATATGTGCTCTTTGTTGCCTAAATGTAGGCTACATTAATTTCTTCACACTTGCTAATCAGCTTAATTAATGGCAAACAACGTAAGCCGCTGTTCACTTTATTAACTTTAATTAATGCCACTTAGAGTGCCGTTGTCCGCCAATTCTCCGTTGCATGTGTTGGTAAGCAGGTAATATTTATGAACGTCAGTTTGTGTGTGTGTTCCTTTTTGACTAGTCTAGCTTTGTAGTGGATAATTAAACTTAAGAAATGCATGCAATGCACTTAATCATTTGATTATTGTTGTTACAATTTAATAGTTGCTGTTGTTGTTGTTGTTTTTGTTCTTGCAAATTAAGCAATTAGATACATAGTATGGAAATGCATGTAAATCTCTTGTATTTAAACCTATTTAAATAAATATATGCAACATATAATTACGGTAACCTAATGTTTAGTTCACCTTAAATTCATTTTATCAAATTAAGTGTGAGATTAATTCTAATAAATTAACTATCTTTATTTTTAATACAATTTAAACACTGTCTGTTGCTTAACTCCACTTTCGATTCGAATAATATGTGTTTTTGACAGCCCCGGATCTACGATTTTTTCGAACCGGGGCAAAAACTTGATAGTGGCGCCCCCTCCCTTCAATGTTTGAGAAAAACTGTTAAAACTGAATAATGAGCAGCATTTTTTGTGACCATTTGTGAAAATAATAATCCTTTAATAAATTTAAACTTTTTATTATCTATAACTTTCATTTATGACATAAAACAGAAACACAGGAAAAATATACAACCAGGAAGGACTACAACTTTACACGGCGTGCTTTCTTTTCTGCGAAAGAATCTATTAGCTCCTCAAAGTCCGACGCATAGGCAGTTTTATTTTCAATGGCTAGGATCGCGAGGCCAGATAGACGCTCCTGACTCATTGTTGAACGTAGATAAGTCTTAATTATTTTTAGTTTGCTGAAGCTTCGCTCACAGCTTGCAGATGTTGTTGGTAATGTGCAATAAATTCTTAAAGCTATACTAACATTGGGAAACGCTTCTTTCAAGTCATGCTTGTACAGATGTTGTAACAGGTCGAAGGCACTTGATTTTTCATTAATATCATGCACTAGCTCTTTAAATACGGCAAGTTCCTGGCAAAAACTAACTGCATTCAAGTCTTTCGAATATTTTAAAGCTAGATCGGCTCCTTTTTTTTGCAGATCTTCTGTCGACATATTTAAAAAAGCGTGGCCACTGAGGAAGGCGAATTTTTCATGTAGACTCTTTGCACTCTCTACTCTTGCATCAATTTCTGTTACAATTTTGTCAAACACTACTTTCATATCTTTGAAAAATAGCCTAGTCGGATCTAGCATTCTTATTTCGTCTTCACAGATTTCGTCGTGTTGCTTTTTCTTTTTGGAAATGCGTTTGTTTTTAAGAACCGGCTCAATTTCCAACTTTTCTGATACAGGTGTAGCTTCTTTGATCCAATATTCTACCGGTTTTTCTCTTAATTCTTGCAAGATCTTAACAAGGCCTTGCATTATCGCCACAGAACGCGAAATGATAATATCGTCTTTTTGTATTTCAACGTTCACTCTATTAATCTCTCGAAGAATGTTATCCCAAATTGTCAAGTTGAGGATAAATTTAAAATCCAATACTGCATGCAGCAAATGACCAGCTTCATACTTAGATTCTGCGGCTAGAGAGGATTCTGCAATTTCTTCCAGAGCTTTGACAACTTCCGGTAAATTATTTAATAGAGCAGTAACAGCTTGATGTTAAGCCGACCATCTGGTTTGACTACTTCCTTTTAAGTTTGTCTTTGTACACTTTTGCATTATTTTCCACCGCGTGGTGGATCCGACAAAGAAACAATAAAGTTTTTGTACGAGCCCAAATAGGCTAACTGCTTGTGGGCATGTTGAAGCTGCATGCACGCCAACAAGATTTAGAGAGTGCGCTAGACACGGTACAAACTCTGCCAGCTCGTTCATTTGTAAAACTCTGGATTGGACTCCTTTGTATATGCCGGCCATATTGGATCCGTTGTCGTAAGATTGTCCACGACATTTTTGCACTTCCAAACCATCAGCTTCTAGTTTTTCTAGAATGCACTGTGTGATATATTCTCCAGTCTTTCCGTCAACTTCAATAAAATCAATAAAACTTTCCTTTATTTCACAACCAGTTTCTGTTATTTTTATGTATCGAATCACCTGGCTCATTTGCTCTGTGTGAGATACATCTGGAGTGCAGTCAAACATGATTGCGAAATAGTTGGCATCCTTGATCTCATTCAAAATGGTATTTCGAACTTTGTTTGCCATTATCTCGATGATTTCATTTTGTATCGTTTTTGACAAATAGGACACATGTCCTTTTTTTAAGTGGTTCAATTGATACTTGAGAGTATGATCATATTTAGCGAGCAGACTTATCAAATTAAGAAAATTACCTTGATTAGGCTGAGGACCACTTTCAGCGAGATCACTCGGTGTTTCTTCCGAACCTCTAAATGAAAGACAGTTTGTGGCAAGGTACATGACAGCGTCCATTACTACATGTAGAATATGTCTCCATTTTTCCTTCTCGGAGTGAATTAATCGCTCTACGTCGCGATCGATGCCCTGACATGATTTCATTTGTTGCAGACGGGTTTTCCATTTAAATAAACATTCTTTATGCGCTTGTGATACTTCATGCTCATATAATTTTTCTGAAGTCTTTTTCCAATTTGTGAGACCATCCTTACGGAAGTAACGGCAAATTAACGGTTTTATATGTATACATAGTGAATGCATGCGCTCAGCTGTGCAAATATTTCCCCTTCTCATTTGCTCTTTGCTTTTGATAGGTTCATAACCAGTGTTGGCAACTTTCTGAATGAAAAACGCGTCTTTTCCTTAAAAAAAAGTTCTTAAGTTCACAAAATTAAAGTTTCTCTGCAAAATCTTTTGTGCAACGTATTTTTTTATAATATTTCATAAAATTTATACATATGATACCAAAAAAATAAATTTTACCAACATTTTTAAAATCAAAATTCGTTGTTAAGCAGTTTTAGTTTCCATTGTTATTCTTAAAAATTTTATCTTTTCAGACGGTCAATTACTTTTATTATTAAGCATATCTTAAAACAATTTATTTTTGAAACATAACATTTATTTCCTGTATTTCATACAAAACTGCAAAAAAAAACGTGCATCGTAATTGAACACTCGTTTTTTCAAATTCATAGTTGAAAATAAGTATTTACATAGATACATAAATTAATTTTTTAATCGTTTGCTGCCAGATCGTTTACTTTAAAAGAAAATGAAAAAGCGCTAAAACGCTAAACACAATTTGGAAAAGCACTAGCTTAGTGCATTTTTCCAATAATATATATTTCGCGGCTTAAAATCTCAAATTGCACTAGATTTAGTGCCAAAAGAACTGAGTTGGCATCCCTGTTGATAACAACAAGTGAGGCAAGTAACTGAAACTCAGTTTCTTTTCTTGATTCAAAAAACTTTAAGCAAAGCAACAATTTGTTTGCTTTTGTTCATTTGAAGCATGCAATTCAAACCCTGGCTTCACTTGTTTGATATTTGGAATTCTTGTCTCAAGGATTTGGCGCCCCCAGAAACTGCCGCCCGGGGCAAGTGCCCCCAGTTGCCCCCCCTTAGATCCGGGGCTGGTTTTTGAATAACTCGATACAACGAGTTATTCGATTTTTTTTTGTCACATATTCTCAACTTCTATCTCAACTCTCTCTCAGTAATACATACCCAGTAGAAAATAGATCATCATGAAACTGAAGAAGATATAAATAATGGAACATGGAAAATATTTCGAATCTGATGATTCAATATGGCGCAGCCCTATGCATTTTTTTTTATTTGTACAAATTTGATGATTGAACACTATGTAAAAATAAGTCGTTCTATCTGAATACGTAATCCGAATTTCAAAATAAGATAATTTTGTAACAATGAGTTTCCACCTATTAAAATATTTCTTACACTCAGAAAAATATCAACTGTAATATTAACAGTCGGCCGCTGTTATTTCAAAACACTGTTCGATTGAATGATTTGCGTTTAAGTAAACAATTTTCTTTGTTGAATGAACGTTTCAAAGTAGTAGTGCTGTTAAAATCATCTTTTGAAATATTTTTTGTGCTTATATTGAATTGTCAATTTTTTCTAAGCAATAGTTTTTATATGTGTTTTGCTATATTTATATTATCGTTGCCAGTAGCTCAGTGGATGTGCACTAGACTGTCATGCGGGAGACGTGGGTTCGAACCCTAGCTGTGTAAGTATCAAAAATTGTAATTTTATAATTGAAATAATAATAATTCTATTTCATTAATTGCTTGGTCAAAAATAACCTTCAAAATAAAATGCTTACAATCTTAAAAAAAAAAAAAAAAAAAATTTAATTTTTTATTTAAAAAAAAATATTTATTGGCCTTGCCGGACTTGAACCGTGTACACTCGAGTACTAGACGCACACGTTAGCACATTCGGCCATACATGAACTTTCAAACCAGTGATAAAATTTCAGTAAATAAGTTTTGATACGGATTTGGTGTTCCAACCGACTGTTGATTTGAAAGTTTCATTTGTTGGATGGTATTTAACAGTGAAATCTGTTATTTCAACCCATGATTTGTTTGATAAAACAGCATTTTTTCCCTGAGTGTAGAGTTTTAAGAATTCTGTCAATTCAAAAATTAGAATCGATGTAATGGATAGGATTGCTACATTATTTATGGCCATCCAATAATATGGTTTTTTAAGAGTTTTGGACATAAGCTCATAGTTTTCGAGTTACTAACATAATTTTTTTTTTTATTTTAACGAATTCGGTTTTGTGGTGAAAACTAGTTCAAATTGAGTCACTGAATCCAAATTTATTGTCAGAATTTTAAAATGATGGAATTTTTTGTCAAAGGCCTTAAGAGTTTTAAATATAATCTAACACTTTAAAGGGTCAGGTAAATTCGACTGATGACAAAATTTTAAAATTCAAGTTCCCGGATATGGTTGCTACCAAACTCTTGTAATTTTAACAAATTACTAAGTACTGGGACGAATACCATCCAAATATTGTTCTCAGAATACGAATCTGTTGTTAGAATTACATAACCATGCACTTTTTATCAAAAGACGGGTAACTAATAATTAGATTTTTTAAACATTTTGAACCTTATATAACAGTTTTAGAGAGGCGCTGATTTCAAATTTGATGATAGAATTGAAATTTTATGACACTGATGGGAATACCAGCTTTTTTTTAATTTTACGATCTTGCTGCTGAGACGAATATGTAAAAATGGATTGCTGAATCCAAATCTGTTCCAATATACGTTTTTTTTTGTACTACTTAAATAAAAATACAAAATATAATATCAATTTTTTTGGGTATCAAAGTCGAAGTGACATTTCATGACGCTCATAAAGATAAGTCTCACTATATAAAAATACAACGTTGAAAAATTTCGAAAAAAAAACAAAAAACTATTAATTTATTCATGACTATGAACAATTGGAAACATTTTTTTTTTTGCCAATAAATGCGATGATTTAAATTTTAGTTGATTGATGTACAATTTTGTTTTTAGGGCAAATTTCCTATTGGGCATTCTAACTGACCAGTGAAAGCTCTCAAAAACTTGAACAACTACGAACAGTTACTCAAAAATCTCAAAAATCCTGAGCAGTTCGATAAAATTATTGTTTCGAATTTCTGACCCGACTCGGGTCGAGTTCCTCGAAAATTTAACTACTCGCACGGGCTCAATTTTAACAAACAGCTTTAGTAAAATTTAAAGCTCTGACTTTAGCATCTAAATCAGACTTTCTGCTGGAATCAAAATCAATCAGATTCAACTAACCTCAGCTTTTTGGCGTTGCACAGTGGAATATTGTAGCTGAGCTCTGAGAACAAAATAAAAAAAATTAATTTCATGCAAATAATAGATACTTTAAGATGTCTTATAAAAGCGAATAAATTCCCACAAAAAATATAAATTAATAAATTTATTTATTTTTTGCAAAAAATATAAATAAAATAAATGTCATACGGTCTGATCTACAAACTTTCAAACACAAAATAAAACAACTTTGAAGAGTACATTTTGGGTTTTTTTAGGGTTTTAAATTAATAATTTTTTTTCATTTCTTGCAAAAAATATAAATTATTTTTATGTATGTCATACGGTCTGACCTACAAGCTTTCAAACAAAAAAAAACAGCTTTGAAGAGTACATTTTGGGTTTTTTTTAGTTTTCTTCTCTTTTGAAGAAATTAAAATTTTATTCAAAATTTTTTCAATTATAGGAAAATTTGAGATTTTTCAAAAAATTCATTTTTTTGTGAAATTTTTTGCAAGAAATAGTGGAAAAAATAAATAATTCAAAATTAATTTCACAAAGTAACGTATCTTTTTTTAAACATTTAGTTAAAAATTCATTAAAAAAAATTCATAATTGGGCAATATATTTAAGAAGACATCTTCGAAAAAAGGTTATACATTGAACAAGATTTTATCTGTAGACGTGGTGCATCTTAAACACAAAAAGTAGATAAAAGATAATTTTTTTCTAACCCTCTTCCCTTCGGGGGAACACTTTTTAAAATTTTTGTTTTTTGAGCACTGAAAATGCCACCAGCACCGATTTGTACCGAAAAATTCCGCAGTTTTATTATTGTAAGATTGAAATTCAGTAGAAAATTTAAAAGTGCTCCCTAGTGGGCGTGCTACTACTAGCTGTAACAAAACAAATTATCAAAATTTCAGCAAGCTCTGTTGAATTACTTTCGCGTTATCGTGCCCATCATCGTTTTCGTTTATAGGGAAAAAAATGTTTTTTCAGAAAATTCCTTTTAAAGATGTATGCTACGAACCAAACGCCTTGAAGGAGTGATTATTAAAACTTCATAACTTTGAGAGTTAAGCTTTGATAGAAGTGTTTTTTGAAGGATTATTTTTTTATATATTATGCTTCCAGAAAAAAAACTTCAAAGCAATTTTTAGCTTCTCAAATTATATAGCATAAAAAATGTAAGTTTTTCTTAAGTACTTGCATTTTATGACATTTTTCTAAAAAAATTAGTTTGAATCATTCATATATGTGGAACTATTTGAGTTATTATTCCATTAAGTACGTGATATCTCGTCATCTTAATATAAACTATTATGAATTTGTTAACAAAGTCTTACGTTACTATTTTGTGCGCTTGTTGAAAAATTAATTCCTTCAAATAATATATTAAACTGCTTCATATATTATTATATCAGACATATGTATGTGATTGAATTTTTTGTCTAAGTATGAGTGCTCTAATTCTAAACATTATTCTATTCAGGCTGATTAACAAAAGAAAGTTTGAAACTAAAATTAAAAAAAAATAAATATTCCACTTATTTTAAATTAATATGTTGTTTTTCCTTTTAACACAGGCATTTTTAAAGAATTAGAAGAAACCACATACATTTTTTTTATCACATGTTCATAACTTTCTTTGCCAAAGTTGGCAAGTTTATCAAGCGTTAAGCAACAATAAGTAAAAATGCAGGATAGCTATCATTGAAAATGTTCAGCATTCATTTTGAAAAAAATATTCGAGTGAGGTATAAAAACTTTCTAGGGTTGCTCAAGAGTTGTTAACTCATTAGTTTGCGCCAGACTATGAACAACTTTCAATAGAATTTGACTCAAGAATTTAACAAACTCATTAAAGACTGCAGGGCAGAGAACAAAAGCACAACAAAAACAACAACAATACCAGCAACAACAATACTAACAACAATAAATAATAATAAAAATCCAATAAATCCACCCTGTGGCACAAACTTTTCAGGCACAACCAAGACAGAATAGAATGTTAAAGTTTGGGTGTGTTTCGTATGCAAAGCAAGAAAAAGCAAAAAAAAAAAAAAAAAATAGAAACCAGCAGAAATATAAAAATATGAAAATTGTAGACTTGACTAACAGCAAAATTAAATATAATGAAATTTCTGCGAAACAATTTTTATAACTATCGTGACATGTGCAAGCTAGGAAAAACTTGCTAGCTAGTTGCTATTGTTACTGAAATGCATTTCGAGACAAATGTCACAAAATTTTTTGTCGAAAAGTGTTTCCTCCGTTGTGTAGACATTCGTTTGTGTTGAAGAAATGCCATGAACAGGGTGAGGTTCTTGAAACATTCCTGGGCTAATGTTGGTGGTTCAAACTAATAAAGAAACCCAGCCGAGGAATTTCATTCATCACGTTTCGCAATTGCGACATAAGATGACGCTGCGAAAGAAACCCCTTTTTTCCAACGCAGACAAAGACAAGTGAAAGACCAGACACAAAGGCGGAAAAGTCAGCGTAAGCATATCATGGCTGTGATGTGACCAATTTGGAGTTGGGGCAAGTTAATGCAGGGTGGAGTTATTCAAAGACAGACGCTCCTCGCTCTTGCATGTCATTTTATTTGCTGCCATATTGCATTTATTTGCTTTGAGAGCCATTTACTGTTAGTCAAAGCAATTTCAGACACCCTCGCCTAGTTGTTGTTAATGTTGTTGTCCTTTGCCCCTTTGACAGTGAATACTTTGGACTGGTGTGTCCTTCCAACCAGTCTGTTCACTGTTTGTTTGCACTTCATCCTTGCTTTTATGCGTCTTTGGCATGCTGCAAGCATAATGCTTGATTTGCATGCTTTCAGGGTTGTTTCTTGTGCGGCTCTGAGCCAAGTATTAAATTAAACAAATACTTTGCTCATGCTGTGTGAGTTACTTCAGGGCAGGCATATCTTTGCGGCGCATTTGTAATCTAATTTTCACCTCGAGCCATTTTACAGTGAATTTGTTGAATTTTGCGTTTCGGTGTTTTTTTTTTGTTTTTTGTTTTGTTGTCTTCATTTTAGCAATATTTTTTATTTATTTATCTAATTTTAGATTTATGTGCGTGCCTTCAAAATGCAACTCATTGTGTGGCAACATTTAGATTATGAATGTCCCGAGGGTGTTTTTCAATTTGCAATAATAAATTTCATTACGGATTCGTAAAATTTCAGCGAGTTGCTGAAAATGGGTCTATTTTTGAATTATGCTGGGTAATTTTTTTTTTTTTTTATTTTCTTTTTGGGAAGGGTGTCGCAAGTAATGTTAATGAGTTTAGAGTGCTGCGGGCTTGTCCAAAGGGAAATTCAAGAGTATTATTATAAAAAGATGATGCATAAATATTATTACCGTGGTTTTGAAAAGGATTATGTAAATAAGCAAGCATAAATTTTAGGCCTAAATGTCAAGGTAAATAGAAATTAATACAGGTAATGAACTAGGCGGGACCATTTTAATGTGAAGAGATACTTTTTTGCTGCTACAAATCAAATTATCTTAATAGGCTGTTTATGATAGAATTGATACAGATGATACAAATAAAGCTGTTCAAAAATCAATTGATGTTGTTCTTGGAAGAGTTATCATGGAAGAGTCTATGATAGAGATGATACAGATGGTTCACATAAAGCTGTTCAAAAATCACTTGATGTTGGAAGAGTTCTTCGAAGAGTTATAGTTATTATCTGCATTGGTTTTCATTTGGCGTTTATAATGTAGTGGGACCAAAACCCAAAGTAGATAATTACTATAACTCTTCCAAGAATAACATCAAGTGATTTGTGCACAGCTTTATGTGTACCATCTGTATCAATTCTATCATACACAGCATTTAGTTCATTGAGAGACCCCTCAAGTTAAGAGTCTTGAAGAGACAGAGAGTTTCGGAGAATAGCCCGTAGTAGTAATTATTTTTGATGACTTAAAGAACGATATATTGTACCTCTTGAGGTATTCTATTTAAAAATGATGGTTATGAAACTATTTCAAGCAGTTAACATAGTAGTGAATGGTTATCTGGTTATTGTATCAAAAAAGTAGAAAACCACGAAAGTTGCAAATTATTTAAAAAAAAAAAACAAACAGCTCTGCTTAAAAAACAAACCTTTGCTTATTTGTAACATGAAAACAATATAAAAAAAATTTTTTTTTTTTTTTTTTGATTTCAATTGATTTTGGTAAGATTCCGTGCTGATTATACACGAGGAAGTGACATCTCCCATACAATTCAAATGTGTGATATTGACTAGCTTTGTTTGTACAGTTCGTACAGCCTCAGAACTCGGTACTCGTTCTCAATTTATACGAGCCGTTACAATGGTAGTATTTTGAGGCCGTTTGACGAAGGGCGTGGCATTCTTTCAGCAGACCATATAGTTGGTTATCAGACTCTAAATCACACATAAATTAAATTTGAAACGAACTTACTATTAAGTGCTGTCCTTTGACTGCCGAAATCGAGCAAACACTGGAAAAAGGGGCGCCCATTATAATGTAACGCAGTATAAAGTTACTAATCTCAAAAGTTTTTCAACTGGAAGACTGACAACAGCATAACAAGACTGTGCCTGACTCCATTCATACAGGATAGATTCTCGTTACAAACTAAGAAGCGGTGGCAGAAAATATTCCACAATATTAAAGATCAAAATGTTGTTACTTTTTGATGAAGTCCTGAAGCTGGGAAACTGGAACGGACATTAAAACATTAGACATGAGAATGTGATTCCGCTCATATAAGATATATTTTTATTTTAAGGGTATTCACTTCACTGCTGAAATTTCCGAAATAGCAAATTTACGAAAATTTCAGTGCAATTGTTGTTGTTTTGGTTTTCCGAAGTTTGCTTAAAATTAATCATCTATTGAGTTGCTGAAAATTAATAGTCGTAAATTTGCGAAGAAAATATCTGTTCAGTAGTCGTTAGTAGAACTGTTCGATTGATGTGAGTCATTGTGAACATGCAACATATGATAAAAAGAAGAACACTTTGTCTGTTCTCATATAAATTCATCAAACTAAGCATCATATTTAGTTTATTATGCAATAACTATATTATTTATTAGAATAATAAAAACTGCAAACAATATTTTTTTAACAAAAGGTAGACACAATTAATTGCTTTGTTGGCGTTCGGTAAAATCCAGCTATGGCGACTTTCATTGGTCTAATTATAGGTAAAAATATACCTACCTTTTTCAATATTATCCATAACTCAGTTGTTTTCATAACAAAAATGCATGTTTTTCCATTTGCGTTGATGATAAAATCTTAAATATCCACAAGAAATTGATTTTTTTATACATATGGTAAATTGTTATCTTTAACGTTATGCTCAAATGCATATTTCTGCAAATATATCGAAAATATTCCATGAAATCAACAAATTTTGAGCGTGTTCCTGAAACTAGGTCTCACGACTTGCATTTTATGCTAATAAACTTTTCTTCTAGCTTTTGCCCTTTTTAAGATTCAACCAGTTTTATGTGGTCTTTAACGTTACATAAAAAAAATAACGAAATGGGCAATGGAAAAACCATATTAAAAGAACAAACTTTAATTAAAACTTGTTTGTGTTTGAAATATCTAACCAGTTTTATGTGGTCTTTAACGTTACATAAAAAATTAACAAAATTAGCAATGAAATAACCTTATTTAAACAACTAAAACAAAGAAGAGTGATCAAATAAGCAACTTAAATCGAAATTATGAACAAAAATTTGATATTGCGGTTCTAGAAGCCAAAAAGTGTAGTCTTTACACTTTCGTAACTTCGTAACTTTCGTAACTTTTTGATCCGATTTGAGTTTTTTATGCGCGAGAAAGGTGTAATGAATGTATTTTCATGTTATCCCATGGTTTATGGTATAAAAATGAACGGAATCTATTCGATATCGAGAAAAATAAAAAAAGTACCACATATATTATTATTATACTGCGGATTATATGCAATTGCATATCTTACATATTGCATATTTTCTGCATATTGCATATCTCTTGAATACTTTGCATACAAGTTCCATACGTTGCATACAACTTGCATATGTTGCATATGGGCATCTCCCAGTGGCACGGACGCGACATTCGCACGGTTTTAATTGCTCGAAAAATAAGAAAGAAACAAAATGAGCCGATATGTATTTAAGTGTTGTAACGCGACGAAAGAGTGCTACATTTTATAAAAATATTGGCGAGATTTAGTACAAATTAGTACAAAGTAATAAGCAATCATTCAATGGAACGGACGCGACAAAAAACAGAAGTTGTTTTAAGCTCGTATAGAAATATGCAAAATTTAGCTAATTTTGAGAACTTTTTTTTATATATAATATACATGTTAATGGAGGTCAAAGGCTAACTATTCTTCGTAGACGTATGAAATATAAGAATTATCTCTTTTTTTTTTTTAATAGATATAGCACGAAAACGGACGCGACATCATGGACGCGACAAATTTTTCCACAGTAGTAAAATACAGTAAAGATGTTTATTGTAAATTTTAATAAAAATACATCATAATAAGTTGAATTCAAGTTACATAGCAGAAATACTTATCAAAATAAAAAAAAATAAAGTTAAAAGCTGTTAGAGTGCTTTATTTTAATGTTTTTCTTCACTTTTGGTGGACCTTTTTTGGGAGATGCCCATATATCTTGCATATGTTTCATACAAATTCTATACGTTGCATACAACTTGCATATGCTGCATGAAACTTGCATATGTTGCATACAATTTGCATATCTTGCACACAACTTGCATATGTTGCCTTCAAGGCTACAAGTTTGACCAAAGGTTAAAAATACCTTCACATTATCTTAATTTCAATGAGAAATCATATTTTCAAGTTGCATATAACTTGCATATAACCTACATATAACTCACATATAACTTGCATATAACTTGCATAACATATAAATTTCATATTGAAAGAAACTTTAGGATACTCTATATAATATAGAAATATAACGGTAAGGTCCGTTGAAACATTAATATTGCGAAAACAATTTATCTGCATAAAAATCCGAAGAATTAAATGTGCTTTCATTGCAAAATTATCTGGTCATCTCCTACACAAATTGACAAAATAATTCTTCTCACTTAAAAAAAAAAACCTTTAGACTTACAAGTCATGCATTTCCCTAAATCTGAATTAATATTAATGCGACTCTATTGACCACTAGAATAGCTGTGACTAGTTCCACCACCTTCAATAAAATCGCTCATTGGGGAAACATAGCTGTGTAGCATGATTTAAAGTAACCACCATAATAAAGAAACTAAATTTAATGGCTGACAAAAAACAGCAGGATACCAAGCAATACAAAGAAAAAAAAATCAACAATTTAACAAAAATATACACAAGAGCTTATAAACATAAAAACTTTTTAACAAAAAAAAAAACCTACTTCAAAATCACTAGAAAGTAAAAAATAATTTTAAATTACTTTTACTATTTATTTCTTGGTCAAATTTGTATTTTTATAATAAATATATTTATTTTTTTATGATAATAAAAGCTTCAAGTCAGCGCTAATCATTGATGTAAAATCATGATTTTTTCGCCATCCCTACTCTATTTAAGACTTTTTTATTTGTAAATATCCTGCTTGGGTGACGCTGTATTAATTTGTAATCTTAATTTTTCTTAAATCTTAATTAAAATGCTATATGTGTGTTGCAGCTGCATAAAAATCTGATTATATTAGCGCCGACTTCGAAGCTCTTATTATCATAAAAAAATAAATATATTTATTATAAAAATACAAATTTGACCAAGAAATAAATAGTAAAAGTAATTTAAAATTATTTTTTACTTTCTAGTGATTTTGAAGTAGGTTTTTTTTTTTGTTAAAAAGTTTTTATTTCTTTCTTTTTAGAGAAAATGATATATATTAAAAAAGTGTATAAATTAATTAAACACCAATTATTTATGCTCATAATATGGAAAATGCTTTTCTGTCGTTTCTTATTCTGGTCTTTGTCAGTATGTTTATCAGTACCTTCCTTGTATTTTTATCACTACCCCATTGTCAATATTGACTGAAATATAGTGTGTTTATAATATTGACACGCCTCTTTGTCGAGAATATCACACTCTTTGTCATAGTGTTTTCAATAGTTCTACCCATTCTAACAATGAATTTTACCACCCTTAAGTCAATATGATACAGTTTTTTACACACTGCCACACCCCTTAGTCGAATAACGCCAAATTCTTCGGTAGTAATTTGTAATAATTGTGCCTACGTCTGTACTTTTTTCAGTTAGTAGTGTCAGAATTCGATTTAGTGTTTTCTAATATTGCCACACCCCTTTGTCGAATGACGCCCACTTTATTCACAATAACTTGTTATAAGTGTGCCTACCTCTATACTAAATATCAGTACTCTATTGTCAATATTATTCGCGATACAGTGTATTTTATATATTGCCACACCCCTTTATCAAACAAGGTCCACTGTATTGAAATTAATTGTTTTATAACTGTGCCTACCCCTGTAGTTAACTTTAGTGTCAATATTATTCGAGATACACAGTTTTTCTAATATTGCCACACCTCTTTGTCGACTAACGCCCACTTAATTGACTGTTATTTTTTACCTACCCTTGCATTTTTTCTGTGAATTTATTAACTCTAGTACTCTAGTGTCAATATTTACTTAAATACAGTGTTTTTCTTACAGTGACACGCCCCTTTATCGAATACCGCCCACATTACTGACAGTAATTTGTTATATTTGTACCTACCTTTGTACTAAATTTTAGTATCGTAGTGTCAATAGTAATCGAGATACAGTGTTTTTTTTTAATATTGCCACTCCCTTTCTTGATTGACGCCCATTTTTTTTTTTACAAAAATTTGTAGTAATTTTTCCTACCTTTGTAATAAATTTCTGTACCCTAGTATCAATAGTATTCGAGACACAGTAATTCTCTTATATTACCACACCCCTTTGTCAAATTACGCCCACTTTTGTTGTAGTAATTTCCAATAATTGTACCTACCTCTGTACTTAATTTCAGTACTCTAGTGTCAATTTTCTTCGAGATACAGGGTTTTTACAATATTGCCACACCCTTTTTTAGAATTACGCCCACTAAAGTGATCGTCATTTTTAATACTTGTGCTTGCCCTTGTAATTTTACCGTGAATTTTATTACCGTAGTGTCAATATTTACTGAGATACAGTGTTTTTCTTATAGAGACACGCCCCTTTTCCGAATACCGCCCCCTTTCATAAACGGGCACCTCCGCGTTGATAATCTCTATATGTTGACAAAAAATTACGGCAATCGGGCAAGTACTTTAGGAGTTATCGATGTACATACATTCACAAAAAAAAAAAAAAAAAAAAAAAAAAAAAAAACAGAGAAACCAACCAACTTGAGAACCTCCTCCTTTTTGAAGTCGGTTAAAAAGGGGCAGCAGCAACACACACACACACACACAAACACTCTGTCAATGCATTGCAACAACAATAAGAGACATAAATAAAATGTCCCCCAAAAAATATGCGCTACAAAGGGACAAAATGTTAAACGCCATAAATCAGTGCTGCTCCTCTATAACATGAAATGGTCTAACATGAACATGTACGTAGCCATATAAAACAAATAATAGTAGAAACAGTAAAAGCAGCAACAAAAAAAAAGAGACTGGTTTTAGTAAGTCTTTGAAAAAAAGGCTAAAAGTGAAAGTTAATTTGTTGCCGCACAACACTGTAAAACTGTACAAAAGGTGGCAACACATTTTTTGCACTTTGAAGCGTTTCACTATTGCTAAGCTATTTTGGGGGGAGAGGCGATTTTGGGATTTGGAACAACAGCAGCAGCAGCAGCAGCGGCAGCAAAAAGCAATCAACGAGCAAACGTGTCCCTCAAGGGATTTGCATGACAGTAGGTAACACTGAATGGGCGATTTTCAACGTTTTTTCGTTCCCCCATTTTTTTTTTCTTTGTCCTTTCGAAAACATCAAAAATTGCTTGCCTGCTCACTCGCCTGCGTGCTTGGGCTACGTCTTGCTCCACATACATGCCTAGCAGCTCATACCATTTACGTGACTGCTGACCGCTTTTATGCAGCTTGAAGCCACAGGAAACCATATTTTTTCGGTTTACACTATATGTTGAGAAGGAGCAGAGAGAGAGAGAGAGAGAGAGAGAGACAGACACTTTAAGGGATAAATTCTTGGTAGCTTGCAAAGTAAATTGCAATTCATGTGTGTTCATTAAAGTGGAGCAACATAACAACAACAGCAAGAACATGAAAAAAAAATGGCAACAACAAATTGGCTTTTATGGAGAATTTAACGTTAATTGGTGGTTTACCTGCGTCAAGTTATGAACTGCTCGACAAGCAATTCATAAAAAACAAAAAATTGGCACAGGTTAGCAGCGAAAACAAGACATAATTAAAACGAAACTATCGAAGGATATGCCACAAATTTTTTTGGTGTGTCTTAGCGGATGTGATGAAAATTAAGCAGAGCCTCTTTTAAGCAAAAGTATAAAATGTGAAAAATTAAAGTTTAGAGTCAAAAAAACAAAATGAATGTATTCTGTAAGAACATAAAAAACACGGTTTAAAACTTATGATTATATATTTTTCTGAATATTACAATGAAACTTGAATATTAAAATGAGTTATTAAAATTTTTTTAAAATTGCGAATTATTTTGACGTAGAATTACGTCTTACAGCGCGGTTTGTATGGGGTCGTTTTAACATATTTTTTAAAGGTCATTAGGCAACGTTTTTGGCGAATACTTTAGGGTATACAACAGCCTTTAATACTCTTCGTTCAAAGATAATATATACACTAAAATATCAGATATATCCTGCGCTGAATGAATATCTAACTTTGGATTTTGTCACTATTATATTAAAGTCACAAAATAGTAAAATATAAGAAGAAAAATGCATGTTTTTATATAAGAAAATCAATCATCAGCTGCTTATGTGCCTGCTGCTTTCATTGTTTTTCTTTCGTTGTTTATGCTTGTATACTTTAGTTTTGCACGAACTGATTGTTTCGTTTTGGCAGCATTGCAAGCATTAGTTCGCATTGGGTTTATGTATGCACTACTGTTCTAGTATACTATTTTGAAACCAGAGGTCATGAACCTCTTTTCAACTCAGTCAATGAACTCAATCTATCAAACTTAACGAAATGGTTCTGTGATCCGGTTAGATTTAACTCTTATGAAAAAAACGAGTTGGATCATATTTCTTTTTATGCTTTTACCCAACAGATGGCGTAAAATTTTAATTTTTGCTTATAATGCAAATTAATTTGGATTCCACATCCCACTAGCACTAGCTAGTGTAGTTTGCAAACTATGTATCGAACAGAAAGTGTAGCTAGCAAACTAAATATCAGACAGAGACGAGAGGAAAGGACATGTGCTCAGCGAGAAATATAGTAACCATACGATTTTTTAAAATCGGGGTCTTAATTTTAATTTTAAATAAGTAGTTAAACTGACTGTAGCACGCAAACTATATATCTGGCAGAGACGAAAGTGGCACCAATGAAAAGTGCATTTGCTTCGCCTTCTTTTCAACTAAGTCAATGAACTCAACCTGTCAAACTTAACAAAATGATCGAAAAAATTTGAAATTTTGCTTGTTTCTTTTTGCTTGCGCATTTAATCATACTTACTTTTAACTTTTTCTTTGTTTGGCTTCGATAAGTAGTCCATAATTGAGTTGTATTAATTTTTTTTTAATTTTTGGAAGATCAATAAAACTACGTGCAAAATGACAAAACAATCGGACCAAAGAGACAAAGTAGAAGAGGTTACAACTTAAACGGAATTCTACGTCTACACTTACGATACTATCGAAACTGTTTCTTTTTTATTAGTTAAACTAACCAGAAAGAAACCATAACTTGATTAAAAATATGTAAGTTTTAAAAAAAGTACTTTTAAAACAACTTGTTGTGTCTTTGAAAAAATTGTTTTGGATAATAATGATAATTGAAATAATAATAAAAAAAGCACAAATTTAAAAATAACAGTGTTCTTGCAGAAAAAGTTCCCCACGAATTCAACTGCAATTTTTCCAATGGCAAAATTTCAATGAGAGAAAATCCTTTTGAATCCGTTTGGCCATAAAAGCATACATTTTTGTACAAACGATCTAAGGAATCCAATATAATGACCCGTCTGTGACCTCAATGTGACATAAATTCTCATAAATTTTTGTCGAAACCCCACATGGAATCTATTACAGTTCTAATGCTGTACCTGTGACTTCATATAATCCCTTTGCATCGCATTGGCCATTAAATCATCAAGGTTGAACATTCGAGCCTAACATGTCACGGTTGAAAATTGATGAAAATTGTGACGGTTGAAAATTTTACCATAACATGTCATGGATGAAAATTCATCACTTGATTTCACTCCTCATACAATTTTCATTTTATACAAGACGGTTCTAAAGGAGTAAGCTCAAAAAAAAAAAACAACAGTAAGGTCCTTTCAGGTCTTTAAGTGTATCTGTTCATATCCCAAACAATTGACTTTCTGCCAAAAAGTACACAATGCATGGTACCTATCCTTTCTACACCTAATGCGATGTGGTAAAAAAAGGTAAGCGACTTCTGCTCATGAGCAGAGTGTACTCATACCTGAAACTGTGTATAAAGTACTGCCATTTTCATGCAACTGCACCTGATTTCAGGCCGCTCATACAACATTTTGAAAAGATCATGAATGTGTACACTATTTCTATGAAATTATTCACAAATATTGAAACAAATATTGGTTGCTAGTGACAGCCATAATAAATCAGTGTGTTGATTTAGGCTGGGTTGGTTTTTTAACCGATGTTGTCTGGGCGATATTCGTTTCGAGCATTAAAAATTATAAAAGAAACATGGGATGGGGCTGCACTTCACTCTATTACACCCTCAATTTTTTAAATTCTTTCTAAAGGAATTTTTTTAAAAAAATGTTTGTGGAACTGGTCTTGAATATAATTGTCCCTTGTGCAGAAAAATGTATCCTAAATGATAAAATGCATGACAAATTATTAAAGAAAAATGTGATGGGGGTGCACTTAACCATATCTGATCATCAATTTTCTAGATTCTTTCTTCAGGAACTTTTTTCAAAAACTGTTTGTGGAACGTTTCTTGAAGAGAATTGTCCCTTGTGCTGAAAATGTAACCTTAATGATAAAAGGAAACGTTCAGGACAATGATTGGATCGTGGAGAAACTCCCAGCCACTATAGTGGCCACTATAGGCAAGAACGGGATTGTACCTGAAGAAGGTTATTCTGGCTGTTTTTTTACTTCTAACCGCGTCATTCACTATTACTTTTCGAAGCCTGGTGAAACGATAACTGAGGCGACCTACAGTGTACAATTGGACGAAATTCACGCGAAATCGCATTTAAAACAGCCCTTTCTGTAGAATAGGTAATGGACTAATTCTGTTGCACGATAACGCACGACCGCATGTATCCAGTTTGACCGTGCAAAACCTACAGGAGTTGCAGTATGAAGGATTTGACTCAATCTCCAGACCTGTCACTAAGAGATTATTATCTTTTCTGGAGGAAATATTTACAATAACTGTGCTTTTGCAACTAAAACACTGTATTTGCGTCCTTTGAAGAATTTTTGGAGAAAAAAGTACGAGTTATTCAAATTATTTAATACATTTTGATATTTTCAGGAATAAACACAGTACGTTTGAAATAACTACGTTTTTCTTAACCCTTTAAAATCCGTCATGTGGTATGAAACTATTTGATATATAAGAGTCAAGCACATTTTGGTCGCTTCTTTCATGAACTGTCTTGTATTTGTACATGCTTTCCTTGTATTTGTACATGAGTTTTATAGATTTTGTGTACAAAAACTTTGAATGATTTATAATCCTCTTCAGGGGCGCAACCAGGAATTATTTTTGGGGTTTTTTTTCAAATGTAGAACTTATATATAAAAACGATTTACGTAATCATAACGGCTTTGTTGTGGCGGTTTGTGCGTTAAATTTTCTCACTAATGATTTCTTGTTCAAACTTCAGACATGGCCAGTAATATATTTTTTACAAAAAAATGTAAAACTGTCACTGTCAGGACATTTTTTTCCGTACAGAAGGTGGTAACGGTCGTTATAAAATAAGCTTGCTTAAGCGTTGTCTATGATTTTTACCGCCAAAAATGTTTTGGAAGCGCCAGCTGCACGCCGTTTTACGGATTTTTTATTGTTTGGCATGTGTTTGAAGGCTGTAGGGCTTGAGCTAAAATATTTTCATTATGACGTGGGTCCCAATAGGGTCAACAAAAATGAAATTTTTTCTCTCCACAGTGAAATTGTTTCATACATACTGCATTTCGTTGTAACAGCAGTAACCTTAAAATTCGTTCTTTAGTGACTACTTATTAAGCTTAATACCGAAAGTAAAAAAAAAACGCTTATTTTCTGACAGCTTGGGATGACAATCAAAGAGCCTGAATTTTAAAAAAATTATTTGAGTCCCTCACCTCCAAAATAGCCGCTGAAATTTTGCCTAAAATCGACTGTTATTATCTTATTCATAATCTTCCATTAGATTTTCAAAACTAATTTCATGAAAATCCCTAAAAATTGCGCAAATATTATCCGATTTTAATGAATGAGGACTGCTTGGAAGAAGGGCTTTCTTATTTTGCCTTACTTTTAAATTAATTTTTTTCCAAATATTTCAAGGTCGCCTTAGTGAGTTCCATGCTAGAAGTTGAAAGGATAATTAAAATCTAAGTCTTGCCAACAGAATCAGAACATAACAAAAATTAAACATGTGTAGTAAGCCGAATCGTAATTTAAATTTCACCGGACACCGACTTAAAAGTTAGAGGGACTCTTAAAAGACTCTCAAAAACTATTTCTGTATAGAATTATTTTTTTCAGAGAAATACCCATGGAGCGGTTTTGGTTCTTCTGAACCCCTTTTCTGTAGAAAACAAAATTTTTTGCATATAACTTTTCTTTTTTTTCAGAATGCATAACCAAGATAAGCAAACAATTTTTCATGGCACACATATATTAACTAAAATAATTTTAGAAATGTTTTGCCTTTAAAAACTCTTTTGAGAGCCCAAAAAATCGATATTTTGTCATTTTCGAAGAGAGGTCGTGTAAAACACGTGTATAATATACATATATTTTTCATGGTATTCACATGCATTTAAAATTGTTGGTAATTCATTGAGCTCTTCTTTTTATTGATATATCGTATGATGTGGTTTAACCAAAACTTAGTGCCACAATTATATAAAACGTGAGAAATCGATATTCAAAGCTTCCTTCAGCTAAATTATTATTTAATTGCCATAATTACTGTACGATTTTGAGATAAATTGGTATATATGAGTTTTTCGGTATTCAAAATCGATTTCTGGCAAACAGTTTTTAGTAAAATGTTCGCCAAATAGCGCCTCAGTACAAAATTTATTATTTTCAAATATATATTTTCTTAAACGCCTAAAAAAAACGTATTTTTCATAGTACTCAGTTTTGATTAAAGCACATCATATGATACACAAAACGAAAGAAGAGCTCAATACTTTTCCAATAAGTTTAAATGCATGAAAATACCATGAAAAATTCATATTTGATAGGTGTTTAAAAAAACGTTAAATATTTTTTAAGACTACGTCTTAGTTTTGAGTCGGTGTCCGGCTTATTTTTTTTTCTATATACAAAATCGATTCGGCTTAATGTGCAGTCAGAAGGAAAAATATGACTAATTTAGTAGATTACGATCAACCGGAATCGATTTGAAATATACATTTGGGGGTTTCCACACATTTCATAAGACTTGTGATTGTTTTTCCTGAGACTCACTTTGATTGAATGCTATTTTGCTTGGTACTACAATAATTTGTGGGGAGGGGGGAGGGTGGGTAAACCCCGAGACCCCCCTTTGGTTGCACTTATGATCCTCTTTTATTTGTTCCTGGTCTTTACGGAAGTTTTTATTGGTTCATGTATCATGTACACAGACTGTATGGACTTTATGCACTAGGCTTATGAAATATTCATGTACTCACATATTTTTGAATGACGTTATATCATTGCTTTTAGTTCATTAGAAAATGTTTAATATAATATTATTGAACTTTAGTTAAATCATGGACCACAGAATCCTATGTGAAAGAAAAAATATAAATGTTAGTGACCAATCGATTCAGCATTGATTCAGGATTAGGACTAGAAGAAACTAGTTTTTGGTCACGGTAACCGATACAGTGATTGGCATCCATTTAGTAATCAAAAGACCTATTAGACTTCAAACCGTTCAGAAATTGATTTTCAAGATGAGAACACCCAACTCGCAGCCTAACCCATTCACTTGAGTCGAGATACTTGATAAAGACTCCAAAGCTTTAAATATTGAGAAAAATGTTTGAATTTTTTCTTCTTAACTGTTAAATATGTATTATAATTTTAGTTATGTATTTTGTACATCTGTGCTAAAAATATCTTAATTTTCTTTACATAATTCTTTCCTCTTGTGTTAATTTTCTCAAAAGAAAACTCAAATGTTTTGACAAATTTTGCTTTGCTGTTCATTTTCATTTCAGTTTTCATTTATTATTTGACTCTTACATAAATTTGTTGACTCTTAATTTACACCAGCGCCAAACAAATCCACGTGCTTATCACTTCAATGACACTTACTCAATCTCCGAGGACTACCCACAATGTGTCCCCCGGGTATGAGTTTCGATATTATGCACCACCATGAGTTGTGCTGGCGGCCTTGTCATGCCTTGCCTTGCTTGCAATACACAAAATCACTTGCATGATTATTCATGTCAACTGCTTGAATGACTTGCATGAACAACACTCCCCACCGACTAACTTATAGTGCTGTAGTATTTATGCAGATGCATTTTCCTACATCACTCCGCTAGCTGCTAAACAAGAAAACTCATAGAGTTGCTTTGGCGAAGATGCCTTGGCAGATACACTAGCTATGGTTTGAGTGAGCCAAGTGGTTCATGGTTAAATGGGCCAAAACCATTCATTGATTGTTGCAATGATGATGATTTTTCATGTTTTGAAAATTATTACAACAATGCTACCCTCGCCTACAGCAACACTATTTTCATCGAGAAGTGAGAGTAAATCTGAGGCGAGAGTACACAAGGCTGATATTTGTAGTCATTTGTATTTATGAGCAGTTCAGGGGGCGCACTTTTGCTCCCTAACATATGAGGGTGATGTTTTTCTTGACTCTAACTTTGCATTGTTGTCTAAGGGGAAAAAAAAGTTTTCTTATTTTTTCTGCACTTGTGCTAAGTTGATTTTCTGCTACTTAAGGGTATGCGTAGTTTTAAGCATATTTGTAGTCTGAGTTTCTTTTGGCTTTCCTTTTTATGTGGTGCTTTTGGTGGTGCTTTTGTAGTATTTGCTGATTTTTTTGAAGTTTGTTGCACTTGTTGTCTGGTTGTTTCATATTGCTTTGGCATGTGGTAATTTTTTATAAATATATTATATGTCTAGGGGTGGTTTCTGTACTGAATCATAAATCATTGTCAATTAGAGAGTTTGACATAATAATGTTGTATGGCTGAAAGAACTAAGGGGTACATAAAATTACTTAGTAGAGCACTTTGAGCTTTGAGAGCAGCTCAAATGGCTCAATGATTTCAATAAAAAGCAAGCAAAGGAAAATTGTTTTACAACTATAAGAGACTATATAGAGCTTCATTGAGTTTTACATTTTAAAAGCATTGAAAAAGGGCATAAAAAGCATTGCCTCTATGACGAAAAATTTCTATAAGCAGCTGTTGTTGTGTAAAAACTTTTCTGCTTTTTTTTTTTTAAATTTTTTTTATTGATTGCTTTATGCCTCAACAATTTGCTTTATTTTTTTCTAGCAATTTTTATGAAAATATTTTAAAAACCACTATAATAATAAATGCCGTATTTTTTGGCTTAAAAAAACAGAGCGAAAAAATAAGCATTTTTCTCAATTAAGCCGAATATTAGACCAAAAATCGTGCATCGTAAATCAAGCAAGTGCACAGCACAAACATAAATCTTAACGTACGCCAAACACCCTCTAAAATGTGGTCTGGCGACATGTTGTACCAAAATATAACAAGAACAACAACAACAACAGCAACAATGACAGCCTATATAGCCTGGTCATAAAATGGGATTTTCTAATTACCAAACGAACAGCAGCCAACAATCTACTACAATGTTTATATATTGGAAAAATCCAATCGAAAATCCATTTTTGCAAAAGGCAATAAACACAATCAAAAGAAAGCAACAAAAACAATAAAGCACACACCAAAAACAAAAAAAAAAAAGGAAACTGCAAAACGACTGAATAAATAAAACAATGGCAACACTGTCACTGCCATGGCTGGCATTAGCCATAAAAGCGCTGCTGGTGTCGCTGTGTCTGTTGCTGTCACTGTTGCTGCTGCTGCTGCTGCTGGCAGCTAGTCTGAGCTGTGCTGGCTGCCTACACATAATGGTTGAAACGAAATATTTTACAAATTGTTGCGCTATAAGAATGCTGCGGGGAGTGTGAATATGTTTACGACACTCACAGCTGCCGTCTGTAGCGTGCAGTAACAAAGGGCGGCGAAACAAAATAAATACAACACTGGCTAGTTGCATTTAGACTGGCGTTGCTAGTGCGCGATTTTAACACCGCCAAACCCAGCAACACCGAAAGTGTTTAGTTTTTAGCACTCTTTTTATACGAGCTGCATTGCGCTCGTTTATCTGCAGCCATTTTTTTTTTTTATTATTCTTCTTTTGCTGTGCCAGTTGTTAGAGCCGCTTATTAATGACCTCGACCACATATTGGATTTTGCTGTTAGTCACCATATTTATCTCATATATTTGATTGCAGTTACAGTTTTTTTCCATTTTCAATATTCAAACTTTAATCAATTGCTAAACGACCAACAACAGTGTTGCCACCACCCTTATTTCTTAGTTATTTTTGTTGCACCACCCTCGCACATTGACTTTGCTTGCTTATCATTTGACTTTGCCCTCGCAGACGTTCACTTTTCCATATCTTATCGGCAGTCAAGGGAATCATTAATCAGCGAATGTCGACAAAATTAGTTGGCAACGCTGGGATGCCAGCTATATTTGGAGGCAGTTATTGTCTGAAGAAATGCTTGCATGTTTTTGTGTCAATAATAAGAAAAACTTGTCTGGAAAATCATTTGTCTAGCCTGCTGCATGCAGTGCTAGCTGATATATTGAGATAAATCTATTTATTTATTTTTATGATTATTGGAATTGCTGTTTAAAAGTTCTGCAAGGGAGTGTTAGTGTCATATAAAAGAAAAACAAAAGGAAAACTTACTCAAAGTTTGCATAGAATTTCAAAAATATTATGACGAAATATAAATGTTCCAAAAATAGAATATAGCATTTTTTTTTGCCAACTTCGCAAAGTTTGTACTCAAGAGATAGAAATCGCACCCTAACTACAAAAGTTACACTACTTCAAATTGACAAATTTGTTCTTTTTTGGATTTTTTAATTAATCAAACTTAGATTAACGGGGGACATGATATTTGCCGTTTTTTAAAATCGGCCAAAATTTTATAATTTTGTATATTAGTAAATATTCTGAAGATTCTAAAAATTCCGCAACCAGTACGAAAAACATGGTTTCGAGATAAACGCGTTCAAAGTTTGTGAACAAAGAAAAATGCAAGAAAAAATTCTAACGGGTTTAAAAATTACAGCCGGATTAGTGAGAGCACATTTTAATTTCACAAACTTTGAACGCGTTTATCTCGAAACAATGGTTTTCGTACTGGTTGCGGCACTAGCAGGTTCATTTTTTGACGAAATTTTTTTTTTTTTTTATTTTTTTTATTTTGATTCGCTATCGTATGACACGAGGTTTTTTTTTAAATTTTTTATGAATTTTTAAAGTCAATATTTTTTCGAAAAAACACACTTTCAAATTTTGAACATCGCCAAAAATTGAAAAAAAATTTTTAAAAAAAGCTCGTGTCATGCGATAACCAATTTTGTTAAGATTTAAAAAAAAAACATTTTTTTCAGATTGGACAATTTTTGCGACTGCCAGCGCTGCAACTATAAAGCCCCCTTTTTTTCTCTGCCGCCAGTTTGGAGCTCTATAAAACCATGTTGCAGTGAACATTTTGGAAAAATGTTTGTTTTTGACTGAGTTATGAATTTTTAAAACAAGGTCTGTTTTCTCTGCCGTGAATGGTATGTCCCTCTTTAATCATTAAAAATGTTGAAGTTCTTCAAAATGCCCTGCAAGTATAATTCTAGATCAACCCATAGTTTTTGGTATTCTCTGTCACTAGTAATTTTCATTAAATAAGCCTCTCCAATATGCTTCATTTTGAAATTATTCTTCGAAAAATTCTTCATTATTTCCTTGTGTGATATACTATTGGTTAAAATCAATATGTCTTAAACCTATACTGCTATGAAGGTCCTTATTTTCAGGATCCATAACCTATTGTAGCAGAAATTTATTGAAGTGATTTGAACAGAGTTGTTTAAAAAGGAGTATAATATTTTGACATCAAGTCTGCAGTCCAACAGTAGCGTGCCATGCTTCCAGCAGGATCTTTCGAATTGTAAATATTTGACCTATTCTTATCTAGTAGGTACTGCTTACAAGTCTGGTCTTTTTGCACTCTTTTCCCATATTAATAACTTGCCAGTGCCAATTTTGTAACCTTACGCAAAAAATTATTAATTTCAAATTTTAGAACGAGTGGAGGAAGGTAACCCTACCAGCATCGTCTCCTAAGATAGACCAGAAAACAAAAATTTGACAAAAATAATTCAAATCTCTCCCTGGGTGAATACTTGAGATGAACACTTTTTTAGTCCTATTGTTTGTTCATACCCAAGATTTTATTTAAACATATCCAGTCTCTATCTTATTATACCTTTATAATCTATACCTTCATAATCCTTCCTTGCAAAATCAACGTTTTTTAAAGATCTTTGTAACTTTGTTGGGGTGACAGCTAAAAGGGTGAATTGTATCACCAGCTCGTATTAATTTCTATTCATCAACATTTTTTGTAAGTCACCTACCCCCCAACTGCGACTTTATGAAGGTTATTCGATCAAAAAATTTTCAGACGGACGAATCGTCTGACGATGAACAGAACGAGATGATAGAAGTTATAGAGTCAGATAATGTTATGATATCAACGAAAAAGACGAGGAAGATGATAGCTAGGATATCGGCAGCAACGGAAATCAAGTACTTGCTCATCCAGTTTACATTTTTGGCTTAAAAGAGGTGTAAAAAAGATTCAATTGCCATCGGAGAAAGTATTTGATATTTGGTATAAAATATTTGATCCATTACGTTATTCCTGAGATAGCAACAATTTTCTCATTTGAGTCTTTTGGAATGCACCCTGGGAGCGATTGAAGCCAATTTTAGTAAAAAGTTTTAAAAAAAAAAACATATATAGGTGCCCCTTTAAAGGTTGGAAACATAGGGTAAATATGTTGCGATAAAATGTTGGAAAGAAAAAACCAGGAGAACGGGGCAGGTATGTTACTGAAAAATTTCGGAGAAAAAAAATTTATTGGGGTCGGTCGAACATTTCACCCATCTAGGGGCAACACTTGTGTAGTTATAAAGGTTTTCGGCTAATTTGTCCACTTCCCACCAACCTTTAACACCGATGCGGCACAACTTAACCCCACGCCACCCCGAATTTGTTTTCTTGAAAACCAATTTTTTGTAGAACCTCACAAAATTTAAGGTTTCTGGGTATCAAAATCCCTTTACTAAAGATCTCCAAGTATTACTGTCCCTCCCCTTGTGCCTCAGCAACAAAACAAAAGCTTATTTAATAATACTAGTATCGCCTGGGATCGAAATCCGACCAATTTTTTGTTTGCCATTTTATAAATATAGATACAAAATATTTGGTGCACTTCTACTCCGCACTCTGATTCATTTTAAAAGCAATTATCAATATCGGTTAAGAAACACGAGAAAAAATTGTTCTTAACGCCTATTTATGTATAGATTAACAAAAGGTACTCTCACGTCCGAAAAAGTACTTTCAGAAGAGTAAAGAAACTCCCCTCCAAAATTATCAAATATCACGCTGACCCAGCCCCTATCTGTAGTTCTGCACTACAAAATATATGTTTTTTGAAAAATCATTGTAATTGTGTTGGGGAGACCACAGATGGGTTATATGTATAACCAGCTCATATTAATTTTTATTTGTCAATATTTTGTCTGAACTAACCTACCGCGTATCTGCAACTCTACTTCGGGTTCCCCTACAAGAACTATGAAAACTTACGAAAACTTTTGAACAATAGTCCATAGTTCCCATGGGGTGACTCTTAAGGAGTCAAATGTATGATCACAACCTATTAAGTTTTTATCACTAATATTTTTTCCTAACATACGTAGCTCCTATCTATAACTCTTCTTCGTCCCCACTTACGATATCCACGTTTTTTTCAAAAATCGCTGTAACTATGTCGGGTTGACCATTTGATGGGTTAAATGTATGACCAACTAAACTATTTTTTTCCTCAACACTTTTCATACTTAAACCTTCACCCTATCAAAGACACGTCTGGAGGTACCTCTACAAAATAAACGAAAACTTAAGGAAAATGACAAAAATAGTTCATAACTCCTCTGGGTTGACCTCTAGAGTAGTAAAATGTATGGTTAGCTCCTATTATTTTTTTACTCTCAACATATCTTGCCAATATGCTTAGGTTATATCTGTAACTCATCTGAGTCCCCACCTTAAAAAATCCATATTTTTTAAAAATCGTTTTAACGGTTTAGGGGTGACCACAAGATGTGTCAAATGTGTAACCAGAATATATTTATTCGCAATCACTTTTTCTTAACTTATCTACTACTTGACCTTTCTGTAAGTCTACTTAAAAAAAAAAATTAAAATTAAAAATTAATTAAAAAAAAAATAGGAAAATATGTTCAATACAATTCGTTACTTCTCAGGAATGGTAATGCGTATGTTCAGAAGAAATATTTGTGTCGTAAAATTTAAGAACTAGGCAATACATTCCACCCCCCACCCCCCCTTCCTTAGAAATATATTCGTTCAATTTTTGCCTATTAACCCAACTTGGGGGCCAGTTTAACTCCTCCGATCAAGAACAAACTTTGACCCAAACATTGCTTTGCTTAACCTTACGAAATGGCCCTTGTAAGCTATATCCTTACTTATACTCACTGGCATCACTTACTGGACACACTGGGTGGCACATGAACCCAGCGGCAAAAACCGTCATACAAAATAAACTACAGAATAATTTTATTTGATTTTTTTTTAACTTCCTAAAGCGTATTTTTAAATGAAATATACTAAGTGTCAAAGTTCATACATTTGATTGAGTAAGTTAAGGGTATTCATGATTCAAATAAACCATCCGAGTCATTTTTTTTTAAGTTTACTAGCCAACAAGTTAAGACTGTTTTTTGTTCCCTAGGATTTTAAAGCTCATTATAGGAATATTGACCTTTCTTTTTCGGAAACTAAACTTCTTTTTTTCATCACATAAGAACAAAGATAAATTACGGATGACAAAGCCAAAAAATATCTTCTTGGATAATTAATTTTTTTGATTGTTTGCTTGAATTGTCTTGTTATTTGTTGCAGAAAAGGTTTTTGAAAATGACCAAATTTTCTCAGAAAAAAAAAATCTTGTATTTTTAATTGAAAAAAATGGTCGTAAAAAATAAATAAATTATTGAAATTTAAATTCCAGTTAATTCGCTTACTTAAAATTGAAATTGCCATAAACTCAGACAATAACTCTGAGTTATTTTTTAGAAAAAATAATAAATTTCTTAAAAGTTATCGTTAAAAGAAACCGTTATCGTTTCTAATATCGTTTTAATATATTAAAAATATATGTAGTTATTAAGTGCTGTAAAATCTCTTTGTCATGTCATAACTATTTTAAAGTGAACACATTAAAACACAATTTATAAGAAAACAGAATTTTCTTATTTTATTCTCAAATATAACTATAAAGATAAGTTTAAGTTTTTTTTTTAAATAAATACCTATGTATAAAAATACAAGACTTAAAAGCGCTGTTATAAAAATCTTATTTTTTAAGAGCAAAAATTCAATTTCAATTAAAAACAGAAAACAAATAAAGCGTATCGGCTTTATAAACCAATTTTAGATATTAAATAAGCGTTTCTTAAGTGTACTTTTATTTTACTTCTGCACGATATGTTTTAATCGCTACTTTAAAAATAAATCTTTGACATTGAATGCATCCGCTTACATACAAAAATATAAAACATTAATACATAGTTACGACACGAAAAAATCAAACCATTATCATAAAACTTCAGCGCATAAAAAATTAATCAAAAACTCCAATTAAAGAAAAAAATCACTCTTAATTAGCCATAAATAAAATTTAGAGCTTGACAGTTAAGTGACATTCGAAGTAGCTTTTGTCCATAAAATATGTCATCTGCGAAGCTATAGAAGTATGCGGCATAATAAATTAAAATGTCTACAACGACAAGTTGAGTGATGCACTCACAAGGTGCGTAGCCACGGGCTCCTTCACTTTCCCCACTCTGCACTCAAGCCAAACAAGTCAAATAAACAATCAAACAAACGAATAAATCGCGGTCAAAGAAATTAAGTGTTAACATCAGACTATAATGAAAGACTACTAGACTAAAAGGTATGAGTAGAAAACATAAAATAAAAAATTCATTTACTTCTGCACCATATGGAGTCATATGATGAATGCCGTCAACAGATTTTGGCTACAGGTACGTACTATTTGGTAGCGCTGCATGTGGTGCTGCAGTGAAGGTGAAAAAATATCCCGCTGTGCAACACACTTACTTTTTATTAGTGCTAGAAAACAAAAGCAAGAGAAATTAACTTCGAGTGCCTGCAAGTGAGTTGGAGTTTCAACAAAGTTGAACAAAATTTAATTTTTTGTTAAGCCCGCTATTTGATTTGATTCAATACTGCTTTCTTTTCAAAAAGGTTACATTTATTATGTGCGCTGTGTGCATAGTTGACCATATGGCGTGGTCTACATTTTTGTTATCCTTTGGCTAACATTTATGCATGTCATACGCTAGAGTTTCTTTGCTCCAGTCGAACAATACATTGGCCTACCTGCTGTGTGGCGCGTCAACCAACTGTTCGCTATTGTCGTATCTGAAGAGCAGTGAGTGAGTGAATGTGACAGTTACTAAAACAACAACCTCTCTAGTGTGCCATAGTTTTTCATGAACTGAGCAGATTTTCAAGAAACTTAAATTGGAATGAGGAAAAAAAATGCAATTAATAGAGACTCATTTTCTGGCAGGCATCTTGGTGCTAATAATTTCCCCACTAGTTAACGTTAAAGTGCACCATTAAGCATTATTCTCTAAGCCCTAGACCATCACAAAAATAGCTCTCGTTCTCTTTTTGAGACTCAGCCAAAATCCATCAACCTCATTGCAAAATACCTGCAGCTCTTCTACTCCAAAATCTCTCGTCTAATCGTAAATTCACTGTAATCCTGTCTAAGCCGAAACAGTTGCCGTCGTCGTAGTCGTTGTCGTTGTCGTCCTTAGAACAATCTCTAATTGTCAACTACTGCCTCTCAATTTGGCACAAACACTGCTTAGCAGTCTGTCAACAGCACTCAATACAAAATCGGATTGTGATTTCTATGCTACCGGCCATAGCCACCTGTGCATCCTCCGTCTCCTTGCCAACCTATGCATGTAGTTGCATGAAACACATGAAAAGGACAATAGAAACAGAGAGAAAAACAAAATCAAGTAAAAATAATGAAAATACTTTGTAAGCGGATCAATTTGCTTTTAAGCGTAAGCACAAGCGTCGTGTGCATAGAACGAGTGCGTGCGTGCGTGCGTGTATGTGTCAGCAGCATAAAGCACCATTAACCGTTGCCTCATGCTCTTGCTGCTGCTCTCTATAGCCTTCAGTTATGCGGGTGAAAATATTTTGCAAAATTAATTAAAATAACAAATTTTGCTGGGAACGCATGTAAAGCGTGTCGGTCAACAGTACTGAGACACAATGTCTTACAGCGTTGCATGCAAGGACGAACATTTGTTGTTCTTGACTGCAGTGAAAATGCATGTTAATGCAGTGCAGTCAAGTTCTTGTTACGGGCGAAACATTTGTAGACAAATTGAATTAAATTTGAATTCTGTAGAAATATGAGTTGCCGTTCAGGTCCAGCCGTGGTAACGCAGCCTGATAAGAACAGATGTCGGGGGTGCTTATTTGCGTTTCTGAAAAAGGGATTAACATTTATGCGTAGTTGTTGTTGTTGTTGTTGGTTTTGTTTTTGAAGCGAAGTGGGCTCTTAATTTTTTTTCTTTTTTTTCTTTCTTTGACAAATTTTTGTTTTGATTGGCAAATAAAAGGAATTTATTGCTGGGATAATTTTAAGATATTATTTAAAGGGATTAAAGAGATTAATATTCATTGGAAACTATTGTGAACTTAAACAGGATTATTCATCGATTAACTGCATGGCTTCAAATTCAAATTTAAAAAAGTCTTAGTTTTTATTTTTATTTTTCACTAGCGGATGTAGCCCGGTGTTACTCGCACGATTTTCAAAACTGCTCTCATTTTAACATTTTTTAAATAATCAATTAAATTTGAAAATTTTTTAAATTATAGTTTTTTGGGGCTTTGCCCCCTCCTTCCGTCGAAAGTGTTAAGTCAAATTTCCGTAAAACTGTACCTGCCAGAGATGATTAAAAAAAAAAAAAAGAAAACTTCAATATCTCGATTTGACGTCTGGCTTTTGAGGAAAATTGTCATCCAGTTTGAAAAAAAGGCATTTCGAGAAAAATACGTTTAAAGCTTTTCTTAGCATGCAATTTTCTCTAAAAAAAAATTCCAATTTTAAAAAGTCCTATAAGCGTCGATTCGATTTGTGGATTGTCTTCGTTCAACTTCGGTTTTGGTCGATACTTTTCGGTTTATTTTTTTTCATCTTTATATAGCTGCTGCTCATATTCGTTAAACTTCTTTTTATACCCTAAACCTAAAAGGTCAGGGTATAGTAACTTTGTGCAAACGTTTGTAACGCATAGAACGAAGCGAGTCCGGTATAGAAAAGTATATATATTCTTGATCAGCGTCACCACGTGTGTCGAGCTATCCATGTCCGTCCGTCCGTCCGTCCGTCTGTGTGTTGTCCGTATACACAGGATAAGAAGAAGGAGTTGAGATAATTGAATGAAACTTGGTACACATAGTCACATGGACCTAAGGATCTGCACTATTGAATATTTTTGGAATCCGCCCACGGACACGCCTACCTCCCATAGAACGCAAAAATTGAAAACTGCATAGCACAGCTCATAATAAGTCTACAACAATAAAATTTGGTATGTGTGTGTTTTATATCAACACAAAGATGTCTTTGAAAAATGGACGTCATCCGCTTACGGACACGTCCACCTCCCATACAACCCAAAAATTGAAAACGCAATAAATAAGCGTCTGTTTAACCTACAGAGCTAAAATTTGGCACGAATGTTTTTTATGACAAGACAAAGATGGTTTTGAAAAATGGACGTCATCCGCATACGGACACGCCTACCTCCCATACAACCCAAAAAGTTTAAAACTCAATAAATAAGGTTATGTTTGTCATAGAAAAATTAAATTTGGTATGTATGTATTTTATACCAAAACTAAGGTGTGTTCAAAAATTGGGAGTAATCCGTCCATGAACACGCCCACCTCCCATAGCGAAAGCACAATAAAGGCATTAACTGTGAGCTACAGGAATAAAACTTGGTATGTGTAAATTTTTCATCACCATTTAAATGCAATTAAAATATAGGCTTCATTTACACGCCCACGGAGACGCCCATTTACAATAAAAATTTTTTTATTATTGAAAAGTGGGTTTAGGGTATTTCATAGTCGGCCTAGACCGACTTTAGACTTCCTTTACTTGTTTTTCGTTAGTCTTAACTTCGTTTGCCTTCGGCTCATTCCTTGATTTTTGTTGAAAGAACTTTTAAAAACTTTTATGGGATCTATTTCAGTAACAGATACAAATACCTACCGAGTTTAATCAAAATCGGTTTTGACGTGAATGAGCCAAACATAGTTGATTGAATAAAGCGCCCTCTCACGGAAGTTTTCTAAAATTTAAATAGCCTCAATACTGTTGCAAGGTCAAGTTTTTTCACATACAAAATTTTAGTAAAATCGGTGAAGTCATTTAGGAGTTATTGAGTCTTAAAAATGCACTACTTAAAGCGCCCTCTTGCGGAAGTCTTTGGAATTTTTTATATTTTATGTTTTTTCTTGAGTGCAGTTGAACGTTCATACCAAATTTCATTGAAATCGGTTCAGGCGTTTAGAAGTTATTTAAGAGTGCCACACCCACATACTTGCGCCCACTTTTTTTACACCCCTATGTTCTTTATCTCTATGAAAGGTACTCGGTGTCCAAATTTCAGCTCAGCCGGATAAACGGTGCGCGAGTCTATACGGAGCAGACAGACAGACAAACAGATAGACAGGAGGATAAATATTTGAATTTATAGATAAGAGATTTGTATTAAACAAAAAAAAAAACAAAATGATTTTACTTTGTTTATTTCTACAGCTTAAAACCTGATTTAAGGATACAGAATAAACCTGTTGCTTAGTAAAGTAGCAGTTGCTATTTCAAAAAGGTATTTAACTATTAATTATAAAGCTTGTATCTTAAATTTGTTTCAAAAACATCTTGATATATTTTTTGGTATTACTTCATAGTCTAAAACTTAAAATACTCTCACATTAATTCCGCTTGACATCATTCTCAATGTCATTGTTTCCTTAAACCTTCACTGTTAAGCTTAAACATCTTAAACATCTTAATGTTCATCTTTTCTCAAGATCCACCCGCTCGTTTTATATTCAATCATTTGTCCCTGCAAAAATGAAAAAAAAAAAAACTGCTCAATCGTTACCTTCACTTCTTCTTTTGCATCGCCACTTACACATCAATGACTAAAACTGCGCTGATGGATAGTGTAAAAAATACCGCTTTTTATAGCTGCCACCAGTCAGTCAGTCAAAGTGGATTCCTGCTTTTTTTTTTTCTCAACACGCCCGCTTATTCGATTGAATGATGCGGGCGTGCAAATCGTTGCATTGCCGGAAGTCGTTTTGTTGCACCTTTAAACAGCGTTTTTTTTTGCACGTTTACACTTTCTATGCAGTGATTTGTAGGGCAGGGCGCTGCCAATATACCACCCTTGCCCACCCAGCTCATCAAGCAGCTTTTCGTCGTCATGCTTTTTGCATCAACTACTACTACTTTGTAGCTGTGTTTATTTATTTTTTTTTTTCTGTTTTTTCATGTATAACCATTTGCTGTTGCGCGCTAAACGGAAATAATGCAAAATTACGTCAATATTTCTTTCTCGTTTACTTTCTATAGTGCGCTTGTTCTCTGTTTGTTTTTTTTGTTAGAGCGCGAATTTCATTATGTCACTTTTGCGTCAGTGCACGTTAAAGACATCCATCGAGTAGACGAGATATTCTGCTGTTTTTGCCTGCCTTGAATCCTGTGGCACGTTGGTAGATTTTCTGCTTTTTGAACGCTTTGTTGTTTTTGTTTTGCAATGATGACTTAATTGACGTTGCACAGACACACACACACACACACACACACACAGAGAGGGAGATAGCATCAAAGAGATACACATACAAAAGCGATTTGCTTTTGTATTACTGCAGCCAGCATTGGCGCAATATTTTCAGAGTATAGATCATTCATTGTATTGCTTGTTTTCCAATCATTTTGACAACCTTCTTGCAAGCCACCACCACCACCATTACCTACCCTCAATATCAACATTTCTGCATGCTGCTGTGTTGGCTTCAGTGCTTTTCAGTTAGTTCCAAGTAAACTTAAAATGATTAATTCGAGTGGAAAATGAGATACAAATAGCTGACAAGATGATGAAAATTTATTGTTTCCAATGATTTACATTTCAGTGTAAGTGCAGTTTAAGAAAAAAAAAAAATTAAAAAAAAAATAAGAAAAAGAGGAACAAGAATAAATGGAGCAGCAACTACGGTTGCAGCACTGTTAGGAAAGGAAGGTGGACTCTGCACATTTGGAGCAAAATAAGAGATTTAAATTAAGATTGTAGGTAATGAAATTCATGGTGACATCGATGATGTATTTGATTTTTTTTTTCAACTCGTTAATGATGCATTCAAGGCATAACTGAAAGTAAAAACTTGCTTCTAGCATAGAAGTTTTTAAAAAAATTTTACAAAGAACTTAAACTTATATTTTTTCAATTTAAATCTTTGAACTTAAATTTTTGAAATATTAAGATTAGAGCAGCTAACAATTAATGAAAATAAAAGGAAAAATTTTAAATTTCGAATCAAGTCAGATCCAAAAACGAGCCATCCTATCATATACTACCCCGACAACAATCAGTTCGTACGTCTACCTTTTTTATAATATTAACACTTTCAACTTTTATTTATTATAAGAAAATAATATTTCTGATACAATGTTTGTAGTATCTTTTAAGCTTGAAATGTAATTTTTTAGAATTAATAGCAAAAGTAAAAAAAAATTACAAAAAGAACCACGTTAATATCGAGATTAACCAACACAGTCATAAAATGCAATCCAAATACTGACAACATTCAATTCATACGATAGAAAGAATGCGAGTGTGCACAGGGATAACTTGATCAATTTTTTTTTTTTGTTGATTCTGTATATCAATTGAGAATGTATTGGGAATACTTTGAGAACATTTCGGCTACTCTTTGATTTTATACCAGTAGTTCTTTTGAATGATTTTCTACTATGGCACCTGGCAAAGCAGTTTGTGAAGAAATAACAAAGTTATTTGTTAAAAACTTTCAATTATAAAAACTTTTATATTATTTCATATGCAAATACGCGAGATGGTTAAAATAAGTTCGTGGCTATAACTTTTAATCAATTGAAGATATAAAGTTATTTTCTTTAAATAAATTTATTTTTGAATTTTATTAATTTTTAATAAAATAGAAAAACAACATATAAAAAATATTTAATATGTCAAAAAAATCATTGAAAAAGACTTGATTTTTTTATGGTAGAAACTGTTTATTAATTTAGTGTCAAGACAAAATTTACTCACCTTAAATTGAATATTGACTTTGAAAGAAAATTAAATATATAAATTTGAGTTTTTCTCTATTTACAACAAAGATCATTTTTACCCCATGTTTTGAGAAAAGATAAAATTTTGTGGTTGCTTTTAAAAAGGCATAATTGAAATATATAAAAAAAAGAAACGGTGAAATTTTTATAATTTTTTTAAAGTTTAAAAATAGAACTTTAATATAAAAAAAAGTAAATTATATATATTCAAACATGACAGAGATATTGGCTGACCAATTCAGAACTTTGCAATTTGAGACAGTTTTTTTTTTTCTCTCTCTTGGCATTTAGTTGAAGTACACGACTAAATAACTAACAAAATTTTAAGAAAAATCATTAAAAGTTCTTTTGGTCAGAGCTTAGCAGTGTTTGTTATCACTTTTGAAAATAAAAAATTAACAAACTTTTAGAAATAATTCGAAAAAATTTAAAATCGTTAAAATTCGACTAAGATACTAACATGGGAAGTCCAAATTTTTAACTCAAAACATTATTTTTTACAATTTGATTTGTTAATTTGATTGATGAATGCATAAAACTAAATTTTTTGAGTGAATTTTTACTATTAAAAAAAAATTGAAGCCGACCAACTCAAAAGCTCTCTCAGCACAAAATTTCATATATATCAAATAGCGACCCACCAGGAAAAGCGATCATCCCAAGATAGCTTCTTGGCACATACTTTTTTAAATTCAGAGATCATGACCCTTTGTTTCCAAACGCCATATACTTTTTTGTATGAAACTGCTACTACGGGGGTATTGATCTCTTTTTCACTTCCTTGCAGCAGTGAAGAAGTGATTAACCCAGAATCGTCGTAGCTTCTTTTGAATATGAACGAGAGATTAGGATTTTTTTGTTCCCACTAGAAATAGCTTACTGGCACATGCTTTTAGATTTAGTGCCTTTTTTCATACATTAGGCAGTAGGAAAGGATGAATCGTTTAGGAGATGTGTTCGCCTATCTTCCGACCGGGTAGTTTTTTACAAAAATTTTATTTCTTTCTTAAAAGTTTGGGAACGCCTCATCAGATATATCATTTATCTATAGATGCTGCACATCTATGTTACAGTACCTTTCAAATGATATATTTAAGTATTATTAAAATGTGTTGTTAATAAAGTGAGATAAACTAGGTTCAAGTTTTGAGTTAGCGTATTTATATAAAAGTATAAATATATAAGTATAAATAAATATATATATTTATAATATCTGTGTCGACAAGGAATAACCGCTTAAGTCGAGTTAGAACAAAGAAAGGTTATTACTTTCATTACGGTTATTCGCAATGAAATACACTTTACGCAAAATTTTTAGGGGTTAAAAGTTAACTTTAATTTTTTTGGTCAAAAATAAAAGTTAAATATGACTGTTATTTTTCCGGTCAAAAATATAAGTTAAAATTAATTTTTGAGTCAAAAATAAAAAATAAATATGACTTATTTTTTCAGTCAAAAATATTAGTTAAAATTTGACTTTTATGTTTTCAGTCAAAAATAAAAGTAACAGGTAAAGAAAGTCTAAAGTCGGTCTAGGCCGACTATGAAACCCACTTTTCAAAAACAAAAAAATTTTTATTGTAAATGGGCGTCTCCAAGGGTGGATGAAGCCTTTATTTTATATGCATTTAAATGTTGATGAAAAATGTACACGTACCAAGTTTTATTCCTGTAGCTCACAGTTAATGCATTTATTGTACTTTTGCTATGGGAGGTAGGCGAGTTCATGGACGGATTACTCCCAATTTTTGAACACACCTTAGTTTTGGTATAAAATACATACATACCAAATTTAATTTCTCTATGAGAAACATAACCTTATTTATTGAGTTTTAAACTTTTTGGGTTGTATGGGAGGTAGGCGTGTCTGTGGGCGGATGACGTCCATTTTTCAAAACCATTTTTGTCTTGTCATAAAAAACATTCGTGCCAAATTTTAGCTCTCTAGGTTAAACACAGGCTTATTTATTGCGTTTTCAAGTTTTGGGTTATATGGGAGGTGGGCGTGTCCGTGAGCGGATGACGTCCATTTTTCGAACCCATCTTTTTGTTGGTATAAAACACACACATATCAAATTTTATTGTTGTAAGTTAACTATGAGCTAAGTTATGCAGTTTTCAATTTTCGCGTTGTATCGGAGGTAGGAGTGTCCGTAGGCGGATGATGTCCATTCTTAAAAAACATCTTTGTTTTATTATAAGAAACATATGTGCAAAATTTAAGCTCTTTAGGTTAAACACAGGCTTATTTATTGCGTTTTTAATTTTTGGGTTGTATGGGAGGTGGGCGTGTCCGTAAACAGATGACGTCCATTTTTCAAAACTGTCTTTGTATTGACATAAAATACATACACACTAAATTTTATTGCTGTAGGTACATTACAAGCTGAGTTATACAGTTTTCAATTTTTGCGTTGTATGGGAGGTAGGCGTGTCCGTGGGCGGATTCCAAAAATATTCAATAGTGCAGATCCTTGGGTGCATGTGTTACCATGTGTACCAAGTTTCATCCAATTATCTCTGCTCCTTCTTCTTATCCTGTGTATACGGACAACACACAGACGGACAGACGGACGGACGAACGGACGAACGGACATATAAAGCTCGACTAACGTGGTGACGCTGATCAGGAATATATATACTTTTCTATACCGGACTCACTTCGTTCTATGCGTTACAAACGTTTGCACAAAGTTAATATATCCTGACCTTTCCGATCAGAAATATAAGTTAACATTTTACTTAAATTTTTTCGCAGTTGTTTTGCAGCCTGATTTTATTTAGCTGAAGATGAAAACTGGATGGGAAAAAAATTATTTTAGGCGTCCTTGGCTGTTATATGTTATAATAATTATAATGGTAGTAATGATAAAATCACTCAATTATTGGTAAAATGAATTCATTTGAGCAGGGACCGAAAATAACTGTTATTTAACAATTTTTAAATGAAAAAGACACAATACAAAATGATCGAAGGACCTTTTTCAAATAAACCATTATGATACTAATGGCCTCAGCTTCACGAATATTAAGTGCCTTTTACATTTTCGACAGATTCTATAAAAGTTAAAAACAAACTGTTATTTTTTGCATTCTATTTCTTCGGACAAAAATAACGGTTACTTTTTACTTCTATTTTATTGATCAAAAATAACAGTTATTTTGTGACTTTTATTTTTCGGTCAAAAATAACAGTTATTTTGTGACTTTTATTTTTTCGATCAAAAATATCAGGCATTTTTTATTTTTGTAAAGGCTGCTTGACCAATTAAAAAACTGTTTATACCATATGTAAGTTGTGCGCACCGATGAGACAAAAGTAATGGTATCAATAGTTTTTTAGCCGGTAAAACAGCCATTGAAAATAAAACAAATTGCCTGATATTTTTGACCGAAAAAATAAAAGGCAGAAAATAACTGTTATTTTTGACCTATAAAATAAAAGTCAAAAGTAACTGTTATTTCTGCCCGAAAAAACATAAGGCACAAAATAACTTTTATTTTTGTCGGAAAATATAAAAGCTAAAAAATAACAGTTAATATGTCACTTTTTCGATAAAAACCATAACCGGTAGGGTACCTGCACTGGAGTGAATGATTTGGATTAGATGCAAAATGTTATTAAAAAATAAGCAATACTCTTTTAACATTTTTTGAATGCCAACATAAAAGTCAAATTTTGTCTGTTATTTTGACCGAAAAAATAAGAGTAAAATTTTAACTGTTATTTTTGTCTCAAAAAATAAAAGTCAAATTTTAACTTTTATTCTTGACCGAAAAAATATAAGTCAAATTTTTACTCATATTTCTGACCTGCAAAATATAAGTCATATTTTAATTTTTATTTTTGACTGAAAAAAAAGTCAAATCTAAACTTATATTTTTGAACGAAAAAAAATCGGTCAAAAAGTAACTATTATTTTTGACTTTTTTTAAAAAAGTCAAACAAATAAAAGGCTTTTAAGATTATTATTCCTTAGCTAACAAGAATCGTACTGCTATATTCAAATATCGAATAAACAAGTTATTTCTGTCTGACTTTTTGAATTGAAATTTCGATAATAACAGCTATTTTCAGTCCCAAACCAATGTCCCAAGATACAAAAATATGACAATTTTATTGGCTTAGATAAAGAATTTTCAAATTAAATTTTTGCATAAAATTTTCTTAGAAATATTTGCATTTATTAAAATGTCATTTTGTATCTTTACATATGTGTACTGAATTTGTCGAGATAAACGGAACAAATATTTGCTCAGATAAAGTTTTCAATTGAATACATTTAATAATTTAATTTTACTACCAATAGTGTCTTAACATTACCTAAGATTGTCATAAAATGAAAAAACATTTTTGAAAAAGTAGGAATGCATCATCAAATCCATCAAGGATTAAAAAGCTAGATTAACAAACATGACTGATAAATGCATGAAGTTACTGCACAAGACTCGGCGCTCGTAAAACAAAAACTAAAATTGACCCAAATCTTGTTATCCTTGCGTCACTGTAGCATGCTACAAAATTTAATATTTAACCCTTGCGTGACATGATAAACATACCTACCCAGTGCACCTTGAAATACCGTTCAACAACTCAATTGCTTAGCTGTGATTAATTGCGCATCGAATGTCCTGGCAGCTTTGGACATGCTCGATGATAAATCAAGCGCTTAAGTTATGCAAAACGCAGTAAAAGCGCTAGTGCACAAAGTCTGCTTAGTGCAAGGAAAGTGCAACACTGCACCTTTAAGTATGCAACAGTATTTTTACTTATGTCAAAAAGCAAACTTTTGCATTGCACGCCAGCGCCAACCACTGCGGTAGCCAGCAAGTAAAACTTACGCTTCAAATTTGCATTTTTATCAGGTGCGTAGCAAGCTAGTTGCTAGTTGGAGATAATGCTGAGCTTTGTGGGCTAACTTTTGAGCTCACTGCCAACAACAACAATTGCTAGAAGCACAACAATTTACACCAGCATAACAACAATAAATGTTTTGCCGCAATAACTTGCTAACCGCGCTGTGGTCGTACATAACGTGACTAACGATGCAACGATGACAGCCACAGGATAAATCAACGAGATAACGAACGATAAACGTTCGAAGTAGCAAAACTGCAAAAAGTACAAAACACAAAACAAAAACCGCCAGCAGCAGCAAAAGAAGCTTGGTTAAAGTAGCAAAAGAAAACTACTTTTGCATCAACCAACATAGTGCAGCGGAAACGGAAATGCTGCCAAAGCAAGCAAGCACCAACCAACAGCAGCGGCAGCAGCAAATAACAAAGTTTATCATTTTTGCATATTGCATAGATATAAAAATGCATCATCGTTTGGCGTTGGAATTTATGTTGCGTATCTCATAAATCGTTTGAATACGAAAGCGCAAACTTTGCTATCTTGCTCTTTAGTCGACTGCATGGTTTCCACTTATACGGCTAGTGGTGGCTGAAAAAAAAACACAACAGAAAAAAATTATACTCAAGGCTGTTCAAAATCTATTATTATACTGAGCTAGCTTAGTTAAGGTTATTATTATGGCTGAAAGAAGAGAGCATAGTTTGTGGCAGTCGAGAGCGGTTTAGACGGTTCAACGGAATCAAAGCGTTTTCCTGTCGTTTAACGTCAGGCTAAATAGAGAGATCTTCAAGGCAGCTACGATAGCGGCTCTCGAGAATTAATAGAAAAATATACGGAAAGGAAAAATCAGGAAGAATAAAAAAAATGCAATAGAAGCTGAGCTGAACAATTCAAGAAGTGAGTTCCGAGAAAACTTTATATCATCTACTTGACTCTTTTAATGTAAAACATTCCAGAACTTTCATACAAAATATCTAATTAATTCTCAAGATATTTTATTTCTGTTGAAACTTATACTAAAACGTATGTAACATTCTATTTTTAAAAATCTCAAAACTGGACAGCTTCTTTTTCTTAACCGCCAAGAAACCTTGAGCTTTAACCTTAGTGCACAAAGTTTTAGCTATTTTTCAGTTTTCTACAAAATCTCTGCGCCGATATATTTATGCACAAATAACATTTTGATTTATCGTTTGAGTTTAGAAAATAACTGTAAAATGTGAACCTAAATTCCATAAAAAGCAGCCAACGTTGATCCAAGGATACTCCCCTTCACACACACACAACCACTTTTTTCAGCATTTTGGCGCGCCAGCAAACAAAAGTTCGTATAGAAAAATAACAGATTTTTATGCGAAAACTTTGAGATAAAATTTAAAAATACTTTTTCTATTTTGCCGAAAAGGTAATGAAAAAGAAAAAAAACATAACGAAAAACTTTAAATAGCATCAAATAAAATGCAATGACGTAGAAAGTAGTAAAAGTTGGAACAAAGAAACAAATAACACTGCAGCAAACTAAGTGATAAAAATTGCTATATTATGCAGATTTGAAAATCGAACTAACACATTTACAGACACAAATTTAAAGCTGGACTCATGTTAATAAGTTTTTCGACTTTTAATTTAAAAATTTTTTCAAATAGACCTATGCTGACTATCAGTCAATCAAATCACGTATCGAAACTCAACTTTATTGAAAAGAAGCAAAGCCGGAAACATGAATTGTTCTTCATATTTTTTAATGGTTTTATAAGATAGTTATCAACAACATAAACGCATAATAAACACACATAAATAATATCAAATAAATAAGAAATATTAAACATGCACAGGTTGTGTGCATGTTAGAGTTCAGCCAAATTTCCACTGAAAAGCTATTAGCTAAGGAACGGTCAGCCACAGTTCATGCGAGTGACACAAGTCTTCATGGCACACAATAAGCTACTCAGTAGTAATTTTGAAATACAAAAATATTTGACTTTCTCACATACAGCATTAATATGCAGATCCTTTTGCGCTGATAAGTGGCAGCACAATTTTTGGTTGTTGTCTAATAAGATAAAGACACGCTAGGTGCGGCTCATGCGGCAATCCTTTAATTTTTCTAAAAAAACAATTAAAATGAAAATTGTTTTTGAAAGCATCTTGCTGTTTGTGCTGCTTGACACGCTACTTTTAGGTGCCACTGTAGTTCAGAGAACAATTTTGAGAATGTTGTGGCATGTCAAGCAAACAAGTTGTAGAATACAGACAGAAAAGTAGAAAGTATAAATCTATCTTTTATTCTAACTCGAAATCAAACTATAACTCAAAAAAGAGTTTTAACTCAAACTCTCGAACTCGAACTATAAGTCGAACTTGAATAAGAAGTCGAACCGCAAACACGAACTTAAAAATTAAATCGGACAAAATTGAACTCACACTCGAACTCATAGTTGAACTTGAGCTTGAAGTCGAACTGGAATTCAAACTCAAATTCAGGCACGAGCTCGAACTCAAGCGTGAAACTAAATCAAACGTGAAAACTAACTAAATCAATCAAAAACAACAAAAAAAAAAGCCATTTCAGCCCTTGAAAGCTTTTTATGATCAGTTGTGTTGTGTGTGTTATTAAATGTTTGCACACAATTGACTGAGAACTGGACCTAGATCATGTTTTATGCCGACTCCGAACGTATAAAGTTCATGTTCTCAAGAAGCTTTACATGGCATTATTTACTCTCTGAGGTTTGTCTGCAGAGAGGTGGTGATCAATCAGAGAATTTTTTATTGAAAAACACTTTCACCGCGAGTTGGTATCGATCTCGGGTTCCGAGCATGCCAAGCCAAACACTTAACCTGCATGACACGGTCACCAACTAAAGCTATCACGAACTCGAATTCGAACTCAAACTTGAACCTGAACTCATAGTTGAACTTGAATTCAAACTGAGTTTGAACTCGACTCGAGCTTGAACTCTAACTCGAGTTTGAACTCTAGCTCGAGTTTGAACTCCAACTCAAGCTTGAACTCAAAATCGATCTCAAATTCTAACTCAAATTCAAACTCAAACTTGAAATCGAACTTGAATTTGTACTCAAATTTGAGTTCGAACTCAAACTGAAGCTTGAACTCGAACTTGAATTTGAATTCAAACATGAGTTTGAAATCGAACTCAAACTCAAACTCAAACTTGAACTTGAATTCGAATTCGAACTTGAATTCTAACTCAACTTCGAACTTGAATTCGAGCTTAAGCTCGAACTCAAGCTTGAAATCGAACTTGAACTTAAACATAAACTCGGACCTGAACTCGAACTCGATTTTGAACTCAAGTCGAACTCAAACTTTAAAGTGAAAAAGTTTGTCAAAAGTCAAACTTGAATTCAAACTCAAATTTGTGTTCGAACTTGACCTTGAGCTTGAACTCAAACTCAATTTCTAGCTCAACCTCTGGTACTCGAACTAAAAATTGAATTTAAAATCAACATTGAACCCAATCTAAGTTCGACCTAAGCTCGAACATGAGCTCCAAGTCGAACTTAAAATCGAACTCGAACTTGAACTCGATCTCTTACTCGAACTCAAACTTGAATTCAAACTCAAACTTGAATTCGAACTCGAACTCGAACCCGAGCTTGAACTTGAACTTGAGACTAAATTTCAACTCGGGATTGAACTCGAACTCCAGCTTAAACTCGCAGTCGAGCTTGAACTCAATCTCAAACTTGAATTCGAAATTGATCTTTACCTCTAACTCAAACTTGAATTCGAACTCAAACTCGAATTCAAACAAGAACTTGAACTCCAACTCAAACTCAAACTTGAACTCGACCTCGACCTCGAACTCGAACTTGAACTCGAACTTAGTCTTGAACTCGATATTAAACTCGAACTAGGGCTCAAGCTTGCACTCAAACTTGAACTCAAACTCGATCTCGAACTCAAAATCAAACTTGAATTCGAATTCAAACATGAGTTTGAACTTGAACTCGAAGTGTAACTCGAACTCGATCTCTTATTTGAACTCAAACTTGAATGTGAACTTGAACTAGAGCTCAAGCTTTAACTCAAACTCAAGTTTAAGCTCGAACTTCAGCTTAAACACGCAGTCGTGCTTGAAGTCGAACTCGAACTTGAAATCTTTTTCAAACTCGAATTCAAACTCAAACTTTTAAGTGAAATTAAAGTTGATCTTGGATTCGAACTCAAAGTTGAGTTTAAACTCGAGCTCAAGCTAGAGCTCGAACTCGAACGAAAGCTAGACTTCGAACTGGAACGCAAGCTTGCACTTAAACTTTAACTCGAACTCGATCTTTTAATCGAACTCAAAATTGAATTAGAACTCAAACTTGAATTCGAGCTCAAACTTGAATTCGAACTCAAACTTGAATTCAACTCAAACTTGAATTCGAACTCAAACTTGAATTCGAACTCAAACGTGAATTCGAACTCAAACTTGAATTCGAACTCAAACTTAATTGGAACTTGTTGTCGAAGTTGAGCTAAGACTACTGTGGAACTCGAACTCGATCTCTAAGTCGAACTAAAACTTGAATTCGAACTCGAACTCAATCTTGAGCTTGAACTCGAACTCAAGCTTAAACTTGAACTCGAGCTCGATTTTAAACTCAAATTCGAACTCAAACTTTAACGCGAACTTAAAGTCAAACTTGAATTCCAAGTCAAATTTGAACTCGAACTGGATCTCGAGCTTGAACTTGAACTCGAGCTTGAACTCAATAAGATTTTAAATTTTTATCTCTGAGGATTAGAAATTATTTATGTATTCAGTTCTGTTGATTTAAATTAGTAGCTTTTCCGGTGGTCCTTGACGCTTAAAGCAACCTCATCTCAACAACTTGCTACTCGCTGAGCTGAGAATCGTTAACAGAATTTTTAATTTCATCCTGGCCAAGGAAAAACAAAACATTCAATTATTCACAGAAACACCAACTCCAGCGAAGGGCAGCAATACAGTTGAGATGGCAAGTAAATGTTACTTGGCCAAGAGTAACAGTCACGTACTTGTAGTTTGGAGGCGCCTCACGATCTCAACAAACTGAGAATAACATCAAACAGCAGGAACATTTTCAAAGGAACTGACAACAATGTGTCCCTTGAAACAGGCCCAAAATAATATTGAATACAAAAATCAAGCATTGTAAAATACACACACACACACACAATTAAATGAACACAAATAAAATAATATGTTAAATGCGTGTTAAGGTCTTATCTGTAAATAACTAGAAGTAACAATAAAAACAACAACAGCTAAACTAGATATGTTGGTGAAAGATATTAAAACTGGGAATGAGGTGTTCATGCGTGGCTGAATTTAATATGCAAAGCGGCAACACTGGCGCTCTAATGCACGCTGGTAAGCAGCATTGTAGACATGTTGGGGCAGGTTTTAACATATAAATGAAATTTATTTTAATGGAAAACAAGTGTTTTTCGGTTGGGCGAATTCTTAAGAAAAATTAGAAAAAAACAAAATTTAGCCAAAAGAGTTTTTAAGCTCGATGATGGCTAGATATTAAATTGAAAACATTTTATAAATTAAATCTTTAAACAAAGAACTCACTTTCAATCAGACTTCAAAGCACTGCAAATAAACTCGAAAACCTATCGACATACAAAACAGCAGTGCGATCAAGATAAGTGAGTGTAACGAAACTGAGCTTAAACAATAGTTGAAATTGTCACAATAAGTAACGAAATAAAAACCTGAAAAAATAAAAAAAAAAAAACATAACAATACAAAACGCCAAACCGGAAGAAATCGCCATTAGATAAAAATTATAACAGTGCCTGGATGGTATGACATGAAACAAAATGAAAACGAGAGCTAAGCCAAAGATGCAACCCTGTGATATGAACACTAAAGATGTGAGAAAAGTAGGCGGGCAGCAGCAGCTACCGATGTACCAGCAAGATGACGATCTGGTTGTTGATAAGCAATGTGAGCAAAAAAAAGGATGCATGCAACGAGCCAGCCAGCTCACTACAGCAACTACTACAAAGCGATGCTTTATACAGATAATGAAAGGACAAGTGAACTGAAGCCGAGACTAGATCGCATGGCATGGGATGGGCCAGAAAAGCAGAAAAGGTATGACCAGCCAGAGATGTGTTGGCACAACATAGTGATTAAATGAATGAGCTGTTAGATGCTGTTGCCAGATAGAAATAATTCAAAAAAATAAAAGCAGTCGAATTGTACAGAATTAAAAAAAAAAAAATCAATGAAGATTGCTGTGAGTATAAAAAGCATGTATATGATGCTTGAATAGCAGTTGAAAAAGGACCAAACCTAATGGCTGTCCGTGTAAAATAGAGCCAACTTTCATTTATGAAACGCCGCTGTTGCAGAAACAAGTGTAACATGACCATGCTACACGTTGTTGTTGGAAAGCAAAAAAAAAAAAACCCAAAATTTTTCAATAAGACTAAAGAACAAAAATAAAATTAACATTCAAACAAAACCGTTATACAAATGAAACGGAAACTTGAACTTGAAATAAAAGCGAAATGCATAAAAAATAAAAAGGACCAGGAAAAGCAATCCTGCCAAAAGGTTTAGTTGCTTTAATGAAATTGAAATGTAAGACGCGCTTGGCGTGAGTTAAAAATAATAAACAAATAAAAGGTTTTCTGAGAAGGAATGTGAATCGGAAGTTGAATGATTTTGTTTTTTTTTTTTTCTTTTTGAAAATGTGTTGCTGCCAACAACGGGGCAACAACTTTGAAGTTTAACATGTCGATGATTAAAGAATAAATATATATAACAAGTGCCATTAAAAAATAGTATTTTTTATTTTTAAAACCAAATTTATGCCAAAATAAAATTAACAACAAATCTAGTAAAAATATCAAAAATATAAGATAGACATAGAATGCTCGTGTCTTAGGAAAATTGTACAAACTTTAATGACCCTTCTAATGAAATATATTTATTTCTGTATTTCGAAATTATTCGAATATGAAAATTTAGTATTCTTACATATATTATTATGTATATTTATTAACTAATTTAATGCATTATTTTTGCTGCAGAATTCTATGCTGACGATTCTGTATGTGTAGAAAATTAAGTAAAATAAACTTGCCGTTTCAATTTATATATGAACAACCCAGTTTGTAGCTGTTTGTTTAACCATCAGGGACTGAATATATTTTTTCTGCTGCTTTTTGTTCAATAACGAACTGAGTGATGCTCCCGGTGGACGATTAAAAATACAAAAGCACATCAAACTGACATTTGGATGGAGGTTATAAATTCAACTTTTACAACAACAACAATAACAACAACAACAACAACGGCAACTACGTCAAAAGCAAAAATACCACATGACGAAAATTGTGCGCATAAATCGTAAAATATTTTAAAATCAATCAAAATGTGCCCATGGCACTCCCAGCAGAGGCCGTTGTTGGCGTTGCAGTTGGAATTGGCAACGCTGCCATCATTGCCAATTGTGCAATTTACAGCCGCGTTTTTGCTGCCATGTGTGCATAAATGAAATGTGGCACATTGGGAGATCATGGCTATAAATACAAAAAGAAAAGAAACACCAAATTTTCAATATTGCAAAAATAAACAAATTTTTAACTAATCGACAGTTAATAAATACTTCAAATAAAAGTAACCAAAAAAAATTTAATACAAATAATCTCTCCAAAACTCATTCCATTCAAGTATTTTCCAGGACCAAACCCATTCAATTTCAGTCATATTCAGTTAACACCACTAAACCAAAAAAAATTCACAATAAACATGAATTTTTATATGATTACCATGAATCGCATTTACGAACTTTGATCCAGTTAACAATTGCATAAGTCACATCAACGAATCATGAATAATGAACGTGAATATATCAAAAGACTAGTTAGTGTTAAAAGTTTATATAATTAGTGTTCAACATACATGAACCAATATAAAATTTTTGAAATTTCATGAAAAAGTACAGGGAGAACATGAATAATTCATAAATTTTGTGAATAAAATTAAAAAATGCATGTACAAATACGAGGAGAACAAGAACCGTTCATGAGATAAATGACGGGATGAATCAATCTTAAGTTCTTTAAAGAAACGTGAACTAGTTTATGAATTTAGTGATCGTAATTCATATCATACATGTACAAATACAAGGGCTGTAAGAATAGTTGATAAAATAAGAGTATAAAAAAAATATGCAACTCTTGTACTTATGCAGTGCGAACGTAAACTAATTTATGCATTAAGTGACCAAAATTCATACATCATTTGTACATTAAGACAGATCGGTTTATTTTCTCAAAGAAAACAACTGATAAACAGGGTTCAAATATTACTTGGCTCTTTGGCTTTGAACCAAGGACACCAGGTGTCAATTCTATTCAGTCAAATCTACCTTGGTTCGCAACTGGGGATATAGATGAATAGCAGAGCCAGAGATATCAAGCATAACAACTGTAATATGTTGTATGTATGGCCGAGCGCTATATTAACATGAGAATTTAAAATTGAGGCAAATTTTTTGCCTTTACCTCACTCAATTCAAGTTATTCAAGCGATCTCATTCCACAAAATTCTCTAAAACTAGTAACAACTTCCAATGTCGCATATATTCATGAATTTTTAATTTTAGTTGATTAGAAATTAAGCAAGAATTAAAGAAAGGTAAAAGCGTGGGATCATGGTACCTCCGGAACCTCTGTATTGGCAGTAAAGCGCGGTTACCACTCGACAACAGAGATCGCCCAAAAAGTGCCTTTATACTATTTCGGCAATACAGTTCACGCGAAAACGTACTGAGTTCTTCTTGGCTATCGTTTATAATAAAATGCTTTGAAAACTAACGGTTCCAATACTTGTGAATAATTGTACATAAATAGTGTGCTCATTCATGACCTTACCTATGAGTGGACTGAGATAATGTACAGTTGCATGTACATAATGAATTACACAGGATATTTTTTGATGCATTTTGCAGTGTTTTACAACTTTGGAGCTTTATAACGTAACCCAATTTGAAACTTTTTCAACACAATGGAAAAATGTCAAGTAACTTCCTTTAACGAAATTGGCGGGTAAAGTGATATACCACGTTAACCGAATACATTAACCGAATAGTGTTCAATAGCAGCATCTATTATTTTTTCAACAAAAATGAAAAAAAAAAATATTTTATTGAAAAAAAAAGTTGTTTAATTCTATCATGTTGTTGTTGATATAATTTTATTACTTTAGTGGAATTTACCAAAAAAACAAAAAAAAAAAACAAAATCAACTGAATATAAATACGCATGTAAACACTTAACAAAAATAAAATAACAAAAAGTATAAAATGAATGGAATAAACAGATATGGTATGAATATATGGTATATCACATTACCCAACTTTGACTATACCACAATAGCCGAACTCGGTTTTTAAAATAATAAGGTTATTTTTGTTAAAAATACACTTTAGAACATACAAATCTCAATTCATTTGTGGCTAAATTTATTTCAACAACAACAAATTTATATATTTCAGCTTAAAATTCTGCTTAAGCTATAATAATTCACTCGGAAAGCGCAGGCAACAAAAAATATCGACTACACCGATATAACAATTTTACAGCAATGAGAGCGCGCATTAAACTGCAACACGTCTCTTTTTCTGTTGCTGTTATGTTCACACGTCAATTCTTGTCAAAAATTATGTATTTAACTTAAGATGTAGGTATATCACATTACCCGACCATATCACAATACCCGAAGTTACTCTACGTAATTTATATTTTCAGCGTACAGAATTGACTGAGAATTGCAACTACATATTTTATGCCTACTCAAAACGTCTTAAAATCAGGTTCATAAAAAAAGTTATACAAAGTTCATGATTTTAGCTATTTTAAATGGTAAAGAGTATTTTTTTTCCAGTTAAAAATATTACAATACATAAAGTATATATTTTTTTATTCAAAACAAAAACCTTCTGGGTTTTTTAATGACCCTAACTGTTTTTAGTCATCTCTACTATATCTGAATAGTTTAAATATATATCGTTCTGCAGCCAGAAATCGAAAGAGAAAGCTTCTAGCAATCGAAAAATATTGTTATGTGTAGGTTTCGCTGTAAAGCCAAGTACTCTGTTCAGTTTCATTTGAAATTTCACTCATATCTTCATACAAAAAACTATAGTTATGAAATATGTGTGAAATTTTTCACAAAGTGTGCGTCAAAGTTGTACTCTTTTCGACTGTGAAAAATACTCGCAACATCTTGCAACATTTTGTCACGACTATTTAATTGGTCTGTCTATTTAATTTGAAGAGAAATGTGACAGTTGTGGTAAATTTTTTGTTTCTATGTATTTATTGTTTTCTATTTTGAGAAATAAAGCATGAATTTTTCAATTTCTTCGCAACAAAATATTTGTTAAAATTTTCACGCAACAAAAAAATTCATGTTGCGAGCAAAATTTCACGCACACGAACAGGCTGCTAGGTTAAAGGGCCGGGCTATAAAGTTTAAAATTTTATTGGACAAGTCTTTTATTCATTAATAAATATTTTTCTAGGTGCACATGAGTAACTCTTTACACGTTTCCGTTTCATATCCGAGGCTGATTTGGATTTCTTTCGGCAGTTATAATTCAGTAGGTCCCATAACCTGCGATCATTCCATATTTAAAGTCTATTAGAGACTTTTAAGGTCTAGAGGTGACAGGAAGTTTCGAACAAGGATATTTTAAAACGGCTCTATCTTGCCTTGACAATGCCAGTTGCGGGCTATGAAGGTTTTTTGTTCAAGACGCTACTCTGTCTTATACTTCGTCCTTCCATACACTAGCTAGTCTCGCCCTGTTTGTCTGAGTTCACTTATATGTAACTTACATCTTTCTCTAGCGGTCGTTCACTATCCTCCCGTCCGGTGGTTTGTAGTTTAGCACCAGCTGATTATTGAAAGCGAACACTAAAATCATTTAAGGGTGCCCAAGCCTCTCAGCCAAAATGGTAGTTAGATCTCGCTAAAACATTTACGATAGTAAATTTTTGGTGGCAGTTTTTTTGCAGAATTTTCGTCTGGAACTAATAAACATTTTTTGCTAACTGGAAGAAACGTAAAAAAATTAAAACACACTGTTTTATTTTATTATTAACCCTTTCAATGTCTTGCCTAGAATAATTGTGGACAATTTTTTTGAGCTTATATTCCCATCATTTAAGCAATAAAAAGATTAAAAAACAACCCTGTGATTTTTACATGAGCTGCTTTGCTTTTGGCAGGCTGTCTAATATAATGGACAAAACCACGATAACTTTGTAAAAAAAAAAAAAAATTATACTCTGCACACCAATCACAATAATCACATCTTTTTTACAAAATTTATTAACACGCGGTATAAAAAAATTGAAGGCTTCTGTTGGGCATGAAATCGAAAATCTAACTAAGTTAAACGTTTTATATCTCCCTAAAATTATTTTTGTCATGTTGGCACAACTTCATTTCATAGTACCAACCTATTTGATTTTAGAAAAGACGTTGGAAAATAAAAAAAAAATTTTTTCTGAAGTGTCCAATATAATGGACAAATCCATTGAAAGGGTTAATCAGTCACCAGAATGGATTTTTGGAGACGTAGAATTACGTCTTAGAATGTGTTTGGTTTGAGATACTTTTTAAAAATTTTTTCAAGCACATGCAACGTTTTTGGGTAATACTTTAGGGTATACCTACAGCCTTTAATACTCATCGTTCAAAGATATTACATATGCTAAAATACTGTATATATTGTGAGCTTAACGAATGTCTAATTTAAGATTTTGTTAATATTTTATTTAAGTAAAAAAATAGCAAAATCTAAGAAGAAAAATTTACATTTTCATATGAGAAAATAAATCATTAGCTGCTTATTATTGTGCCTGCTGCGTTTGGTTTTTGCTTGTGTTTTTGTTGTTTTGTATGAGCTGTCTTATTTACAGCACTGGTTCTCCACTCAACTCAAGAGGGTATTGGGCGCATTGGGTTTATGTATGCACTTTTTCCATAGTGTACTGAGTGCTGCATTTTAACGCAAGATATCAATAAACCTCTCTTCTTAACAACAAGTCAATGAACTCAAACTGTCAAACTTAATGAAATGATTGAAAGAATTTGACATTTTGCTTGTTTCTTTTTGTTTGCTTTATTTTTAGTTTTTTTTTTAATTTTTCAGTATTTTGGTCTTGTTTAAATTTTCGTTAAATTATGTTATGAAGATAGCATAAAAATCAATTTATTGTATGCTTTAAGATAAAACCTACAAATGATACATTGCAGTAGGCGTCAAAAGTTTATATTTCATGCATGTTTGTATAAATATTTATTGCATGCAATATAAAAATCCTTAAATAATTTTTACTATTTATGGCCACAACTTGCATGAAGTGCACCCACTGTGCGTTGTTAAACTCCAGAGTATAGAGTTGCGCCTTTGTGCGAAATGATTGTTTTGTTTTTTTTTTTTATTTATTTCGGTTTTGTTCGCATTGCGTTTTGGTGTATAAATTATGATGCACTGCGGCTGCATGGCGTTGCCAACTAACTGACTGACAGTCTAAAAGCAACGCCCTCGTGTCAATGACAGATCGATGGGTAATATTTATACATTGGCCGTCATTGTAATTTTACTTTGATGGGGAATTTGTTGGTGTTTGGTAATTTTTTTTTGCTGTTGTAGGTTTTTTCATTAAAACAAACACATTTTAAAATAATCAACGACAACACAGTTACAACGAGAACAACAGCAACAAATGCAATGCAAATAAATTAGTGCAGTTGCGTCAAACATTGCAACATATGGCATCCATGATGAATTGCAACACAGCATTTTGACATTTTATGTTGGCTCTCCGAGGATATGCGCAGGATTTAATCGATGTGTTTGCTTGGCCTGTCAAAGCCAAGCGGCACAAGGCTGCCAGCTGAAGGAGAGAGACAGCCTGTCGGCTTGATTGCGGCAATTTAAACGAACCGTCTAAGGTGGTTAGTTGAAAAAGAGGTGCTTGAGTTAACTTTTCGCATTAGGTATAAAAAATAAAAAATAAAAAACTTTTTGAAAAACAGCTCAAAAGTTTTTAGTATTCTTATTATTCTTAAAACACTGCTTTAGAGTTCGACTTAATTAAAAGAGCTCATAAATTTACTCAGAAATTTTAACTCAAAAAAAAGCACTCAAAACTCTTGATTCAAATAAAAAATCCAGCTAATAAACAGCAGCATAAGCTTAAAAATAACACAACTATAACAAAAAAATGCTTGCAAAAAAGTAACCCCGTCTCAGCACTACCGTCAACTTTAATTAAAACGACTATGCGGCGCAAATTGAGGATGTCTAAGTTTTAATTTTTATTTACGACTTATTTCACAGACGTTCATTTTTTTTCATCTGCTTGTTTATTTTTTTTTTTTGTTTTTGTATTCCCACTTCATTTTCTTATATCAATCAATCTAATAGACAACAAAAGCAACAACAACAACAACAACAACAACCAGGGCGTCTCGAGAAAACGCCGAAGAACAACAAAAGCTTAAAAAATACTAAACCTCAATTTGGAAAAACAAGCGCAACAAAATGAGGCCAAAACAATCCATCACACCGTTGACAACGGACAGGCTGCAGGCCAAGCGTATGAATGGCTCGCGCAGAACCTTCGAACTTTCGTCCTTTATTTATTATTATTTTTATACTTGGCACCCTCTACGTTTTATCTGCTGTAATGTTAATAAAGAAACACTTTGAGCATGGCTACCCCGCACCGCCCCCTACTAATATACCTCATCTCAGCGCCACTCAACTCAACTCATGCCACACAATGTTCCACTTTAAGACCAATTTTTTTTTTTTTTTTTAAGATATTCTGGTTTTATTTTTTGCTTAGCTGCTGTCAAGAGGCTTTTTACCCTTTTTGCGCTTAATTAAGATTAATTTAAACATTTCTTTTTTTTCTCTCTTACTTCTCTAGTATTTTGTAATAGCTTCAAAGCCAGCCGGCCCACAAGTTTTGGTCTTTTAGCCCTGCCTTAAGTGTTTGCTAGCATGACTTTGCCATCCCTGGAGGCCAAAGACGAAGATATCATTCTTTATTTTTTTTATTCAAGCTCTTTTATTTTGGTGTATTTTTCTTCAAAGGTTGTCTCGATTTCTTTTTTTTTTTTTTGTTTTTGAATCCATGCAAATAGGTGGTGTTGTTGTTGTTGTTGTTGTTGCTTTATTTAGTTGACATTGACTGAAATTTCTCTGAATTTGACAGTTTGCTGTCGTTGTCGTTATTGTTGTTGTTGTTGTTGTATTTGTGTTGCCATCTCGTATGTAAATTTTATTTTAAAAAAATGATGATGCTGACAAAAACAGTCGCCCAACCCAGATCGTTTGCTGGTTGTTGGCTGCCTGTAGTTATTTGCAACAACATCAACGGATAATGATGCAGCAACAGCAATATTGCTGCCTTCAGTGCGCCATCTTGTATATCCTTGCGGCGTCTCTAGGCGACATTTAAACGTTTACACTTACTCCAACATAGCTGCTGAGCTGCTGCCTTAGAATTGGTTATGTGCGCGTGGGACGACGTGGCGTCCCCTGGCGTGGCGAGGCATAGCAAATTGGGAAAAATTTTTGAAATGTTAAGAAAAATGACTCCAAATTGAACCCAAATGTATATTTAGTAAGCAGCCAAAAGAGCAACAACATTAACAACAACAAAAAAAAAAACATCTCCATCAAATAAAAACTCCAAAAAAAGCACAAAAGTACTACATAAAAAACAAATACAACAACAATATATGTTGTTGCTTAAAAAAATCCTTGCAGACGAATTTCACCGCATCAAAGCAGCATTTTATGAAAATATTTGCCGTATTATATGTCATGCAGGGCGAGACGAGCAGCAAGATAACAACGATTTCTTCCTTCAAACGAATTTAAACATAATTAGAATTAATGATGTGATTTTTGGCGGCGCACACAGAGCTACTGTTATTCTACTGTTACTTTTTTTATTTTTTTTTTCTATACTTCTGCTTCGTTATTCTATATGTCAGTGTCAAAGAGAGATTAAAAGTCATGAACGATATGAATGACTTAAATCATATGAAAATGCCTTAATTAAGTCTTGGATATATTATGTGCCGAATTATTTTACTTGGTAAAAAATTTGATGCATTCATGTTAGGTCTAGGTTTCAAAAACTGAGTTAAACCAAATGTAAATAAATATTTAATTGGCTATTACAGGTGAAAAAGTCACAATATAAAATGTTTCCAAAGATACGCGTGGTTTCTCTGGAAATAATCAAATGTATTAAAAAATCTTTAAAGTTGTTTTTTTTTTTTTCAAATACATATATATCATTACTTATGCCGCAATGTTTTTAAATGCAAGATTGTGTGGGATTTATATATAAGAAATCGCATTAAAATAAATTAAATTGAAGCGACACAACCTACACAGATTTATCTCAAAGAGCGCTTTGCCTTAGCTTAGGTTTGGAGGATTATGAATCATTGACAATGCTACCACGGGGATCTTTCGATCTATAGAGGTAACATCTTTTAATATTTTTTCTCGGAAATCCATGCTGTGATTCTATTGAACTTCTTGAAATCTTCTTTAAACCGGTTAGTGTCCTGGTAGTACACTGGTATAGTTTGACTAAAATCACTTGCCTTTTTATCAATTTTTTTCAGTTTCTTGAGCATTTCACCATATTTAGCAAATTCCGTAAATTTTTAACTTAAATAACTTTTGACCTCAAATTTTTTATGCACTTCTTAAACAATAATCTATGACGGATTGTTTACGAGCTAAAAAAACTTAAGTGCAAGAAATTATTATATCAAAGTATAGCCTGAATAGTCGAAGACTTGTCAAAATATCCTGTAGAAAAGTCTCAAATAGTATGCAATTCTATCAGTGTTCATTCAAGTTCTTGCAGTGATGCCACGAATCCATTTTAATTTCGATCTACCTTCCCAAAAATTAATAATAACTACCCAACTTAATAGTGTAAAGACCAAAGTAAAGAGGGCTTTGATTTAATCGTTGAAGACATTCAAAAATGCATGTCTTTCCCTAGAAGATTTCATGATAACCATGCCATTGAAAGTGCGGTTCCAACTCAAGGAAACAAAACTTAAAGACTATTTAATTTATTAACACGGAAAATATGGCATTCATCAGAATCCTTCTACCACCTGAGGGCATGAAAGTACTGAGAATAGAATTAAACAAGCAAACAAATCAAGTTGGACAACGCACTCCTTGAAAAAGTTTGACTGAGCTTCTGGAGGTCTTCCGAATAACTGGAAGACCTACATGTTGTTTACCGTCTGCGAACGGCTTTCCGATCATGTTTTCATGAAGCTTTGCATCGCATTGTGCACTCTCTGATGTTGGATATTGTATGCGTTGACATGGGAGGTGAATATTTGATAAATTGATGTCATAAAACAAGAGCTTCTGTTTAAGATGAAGAATAGAACTCGGGTCTGCCAAGATTCTCAAGCCTCACACTTAACACGCACGACCACAGTAACCACGTAACATTTTTCAATTATTTAATTACTATTGTGCATCGATCTTTTACTTAAAAAATGTTCACTCGAAAGCGTTTCTGATCAACTCGTAATAAATGCGAAACCCATATTGCAGCAAACTTTTTCATCTGTAATGCTTGATACAAAGCAAAATGGACACTGTAGACGCCTGAAAAATATGCATACTTTGAATTTTTTTTTTTAGAAATACTACGCAATTAGTCTAGATTTCAAAAATTTATGTTTATTTAACATATCAGTGACTTTATATAATAATTTTTTTAAAATTTTAAATTTCAAAATGGTGGCTGTGCAGCGTGTTTGGGATGACGTCTTCTTTTTCAAGGGGTCCACGAGTGAATTTTCGAAAATTTTGAACACCGATGACCGGATAATTATTTTTTTAAATACCGATAAGTATTGACGAACTCCTATTCAAAATTTGAGCTATCCAAAAGGACTATAGTTTAACTATAGTTTAACACCAAAATCGGATAACTGGAACGTTTTGATTTTGAAAAGTTATCAAAACACAAAGAAATTTTCTTTTATTCATAATTTTTGAACACCGATACTATAAAAAACTTGAACAACATTTCGTGTTCATAATATATACTCCGTTTGGAGTACAGTTTTAAACTTCGCTCAAACAGACTTGTGGAACTTGTGGACTAGTGGAATGGTGTGAAACTCCCTGAAACAGCGTTCGTAGTTAAAATTTCTAAGTGTGTAGCTATGAGATGCCTTAAAAACTAATGGTTCCAATATTTGTGAATAGAAACATATAAAAAGTGTGCTGATTCATAACCTTGCGCATGAATGGACTGAGATCATGAACTGTACATGAAGATGGTAATGCTTTGTGCACGAACTCATATGTGAGTCACTCAGGTCATGAATAGGAACACAAAACTAGTTTTATATACTCTTTACAACAACTGCGATTTGTAATGATTGTTGTAATTCACTGAATTTTGCTTGCATCAGTACGTTCTTTATATTATGTTCAATGCTATGTGTGTTTGTATTTTGCCGGAACTTGTGTTGTTGCTTATGCCCTGGCGTGCCATACATATGTATGATATGAAATTTTTCGCTGTCCTTATTCGACATTTTTTGTGATTTTCTTTTTGCAATTTTTATAGAACTCCATAAACACTCGTACATGAATAATAGACTACTAAACCGTAAATAAATTCACGAAGACAATGTTTGCGTTCATAAACTTTATGTACGAAAGGTTAGTGAAGATTTTCATACGTTAACATAGTAGCACAAACAGTATTTATAGGTTCTTTTACAGACCTTTTAAAAATAATTACAAGAAAATGGAATTGTATTTATATGTTCTTTATAGGAGCTTATAAGGCCAATTTGGCATATGGGGCATAAAGACATGTTCCCTTCCATGACTTTCAAGACAAATATCTTGTGTAGAGGCATTTAAAAGCACTTTTAAATACTCTTTACAAAGACTTAAAAAGAGTTGCGCGAAAAATAAATATAAAAAACTAAACTTGTAATTTTTTTATTTCTTTTTCATGTTATAATTTATTTAGAATATGATTGTTATTATAAAGCCATTATTATAATAATTTTAAAATTTTATTTCTACTAACCTGTTATGCCCGCATTCGAACCAACGTCCTAGCGCTTCATAGTCATACACGCTATCCGCTAGGCTATATGTGACATGTACAACCCTACGTCGAATTGTTGAAACTCGACAAATATTGTCGTCAGTAAAACTCAATAGTTTCAACAATATTGATATTTTTGCTGCACTCGATAATGAAATGCCTGGTTCACCAAAATTTGTGCGAAACCAAGTGACCATGAAGTGACCCTAAACAATAACTCCGGCGACATGAATTAATTCTGACCACTTTTTTTATGTTGACAATGAAGATTTAGATTATGACGATGATTTTATGGAAAACCCTGAATTTTCAGTGAGTGATCTTTTTAGAGAAAATATCGGAAATTGAGCCTTGCAAACCGTATCATCCATTTGGCAATGAATCATTTATTGAAGATAAGTGATACGTGTTTTGGTGAAAACAGCGGCGTACCACTTGATTCAAGAACTCTGCTACAAACACTTTTTGGCGTTGTTCAGGCGCAAGCACTCAATCGTGGTGGAGAATATTGGTACAATGGATTGAAAATGAGTTTATCCAATGTATTTCAAAACTTGTATAAATCCATTTAAATCTCCTTGAATATAAATATTTTATTTTATCTCCTTGGATAACAATAAATCAATAATTCTCAATAAACTTATTGACCTTTTTAACGCTTTTGACTTCTGGCCATAATAGCACTCCAAAATTCTCCCAAATAGCTCGAACGAGGGCTAACGACCGATTTCTTCCTTATTTTGTTTTCATAATTTTATAAAGAGCAGAGGATGATACTGTTTTTGCCACCTAGAAACACTAAATAAATTAACAAATAAAGATTCCTACACGCATCACAAGTTGATGAATTGCGATTTTAATGCCAAATTACGTATTTTTTATATAATGCTGGATTTCAGCGATTCGCTTCAGTTCAATATAAAAACATATTCTAGACACGTGACACGGCAAACACACTGCACATATTTATAAAATATATCTTACCTTTTCTATTTCCTTTTTGCCCGTATGCTTATTAAGCACATCTCCTGATGACCGTTCAATTTGAATGAAAACGCAGGATACATGCACGCAAAGAAAAAAACGTTTATCGCACGAACTTCGTTTATCGTACTTAAAACCATTTTTTGGAAACGTTTGAACAGTTGTCATAATAATTGTCAGTTGCGGGAAACGCGTTATTTAGTTGCAAGAAATTAATTTCGTTTGCCATTAACATAAGTTGCTTTTAAATTGCGGCAACCGAATAATTTGTTTGGTTCAACTCAAAACTTCATTTGTAGAAAAAAGATCCATTTCTTATGACACACACATTTGTAATCTAAAACACTTTATTCCACACAATATCTTACAATAGCTCAATGGAAGCGTGCTAGACTACCACGCGAAACACGTGGGTTCGAATCTTGGATGTGTAAGTACCAAAATATTTTTTAAAAAAAACATTAATTTAAAAAAAAAAATATTTCGTGTTCTTGTTGGGAATTGAACCCAGTTCAATCGAGTTCTTAGACTCGAACGCCCGCACACTCGGCTAAACTTGAACTTTCAAAACAATGATAGAATTTCATTAAGTTCGATGTTTTTTGTTTCAAGCAAAAATATTTTTAAGTTGGTGTGCGGAATCGCAATCTTTATAATAATTTTATTATGCACAGTAAAAATACAATAAAAAGACATGTCGCCATTTCTTTATAACCACTACAATCTGAGCTCTAAAAATGCATATTAAAGACATTTCTTACGTCTCTCTTTATAATGATTTTGAATATGCTCTAGCAAGACATTATAAATTCAATATTTCGCTATAAAAGCCTAGATCCTTTTAATTATTCTACCAGAGCTCATATAAAGACATTGCTATTTTGTCTACGAAAACTACAGTACTTTGTTTTTATATCCAAGGAATTGATTGATAAGCTTGATTTTTCCTTTTGAACCAACCATAAGAAGGTCTCAATTACAAAAGTTCCTCAAAAATCTACAAAAACGCAATTCGGAGATCTCAAAAAAATTGGTTCAACTCAAAAAAAGTACACCATATCGCAAATATATTGTAAAGACTAATTTTAATAGCGAAATCGGGGGTCAGATTTTTCCCATACTATTTAGTCCATACACTATAATTTATGCCCAGTAGGAATTTTTATATGTAGGTATTTAATTAAATTTTTTGTTTTATCTAAAGTTGTTTTATACCTTCAACTTATGTGTTTTATCAATGAAATATTCTTTATGAATGCGCTATCAACAAAAGCGTCACATTCGGCACGCGACAAAAACAAAGCGGTAACTTTCTACAGCCACACAACTACAAACAAAGGCATTTAAATAAAATGCAGTGCCGGCGACAAGCAACACACTTCCAGACGCCTAGAAACATGAATGATTTTAATGAGTTTTGCTAGCAGCAGATGGCTGGCGCAACGCTAACAGCCAAATGTTGCCGTCAACAATACAATTTTTTTGGGGTACGCTATTGCGTTGTCTTTGTCGCCGCCATGACAGTGGCAAGGATGCGCCAAGGACGCATTAATATTTATGGTTGCTTTACAAGCAGCACACAAAGATGGCAGCGACAAGATGCGTTTGCGACGCATTGACAGTAAAATAAAAATTAAATAGTCAACTTTGCGTAACCAGCGCACAAGGAGCTGTTAAAGTATAAAAGGATATGCTAAAAAAAGACCCTATATAAGGCAATAAAAGGATGAATTTGAAGGAAGTCATAACTGCAACATTGAATTTATATTAGCTGTTTTGCTGTATATTCGAAAGTTTATGCATTTTTTATGTGTGTTGCACATGTGCGCGGCTGTGAGTGAGGGTGCAAGGATATCAGTGGCACGCACGCTAGGGTGGCCACATGAATGAATTTATTTTATTTTTATGTTTTTTATTGTTGTTTAGATAATAAAATGTGTTTAGATAAGCAATGTTTTTGTTTCTTCTTGACAGTTTATGAGGCGCCATGGCTGAGTGAGTAGCAAGTGTGAGTAAAGAAGTGTCAGGCAGCAGTAGACTTAAGCATTAATCACAAAAAACACAAAAAATAAAACACAAATTCAACAAAATTTTGCTGCGTTTAAAACACAATTTTTAACCAAAAACATTGTTATTTTATTTTAAAAAGCCAGCTCAGCTGTTCATATTCTAAATATCTTACTTTAAATTTTGCTGTACCTCAAAAAAAAAAAATATATTCCTACACAACAAGCTAATTAATAAGTCTACAAATTAATCTCTACTAATTATTCTGTATCAACAACAACAGCGTATTAATGAATAAACTTTTTGTATTAAAAATAAATAAATTCTGTTGGTTTTCTGTATTTTTGTGAGCAGAGCAGCGAACATTTTTCACAACACCATTAAGTAGATTTAAGCTTTAAATAAAATTTCAAAAATTACACATTCAACTGCTCGACCATGAAAATTGGTGCCTGTCTAGGGATTTACTGCTACGGCAACGACAATGACAACAGCAACGACTACGCGACTACGAGTTGACAAGCCAGCAGCAGCTAATTTCCTGTGTGAATAGCGTAAAAATCATATTAAGGGAATTTCCACGGATGCCTCAACCTAGATGTTCATTATTTTCTCATTTCAGATCTAGAATAGAAAATGTTGAGCAAACTCACACACACACATATATACACCATAAATCCGCTGGGAATGTATTGGGCTATGCAAAGAGGAGCACGACACAAGAATAAAAATATATGAAAAAAAAATATAAAAAATTAGAACGCATGGATTGCACAGAGGCACAGGCAGTGATATTAAATTGGATTTAAATGATTTCAATGTCAACGCACTGATAAATGACTTTCAGTTTTGCCGGTGTGTGTACGTGTGTGTGGGCTTATATGATATATGTGGGCATAAATTTGGTTACAATATTTATATGAAACAAAGTTAACCATAAAATACTGTTGAAATCAAATGTATGACAAGATAAGTTATTATTTTTACAAGTGATCGTGCTTATTTGTGACACATTAAAAAAATATTTTTTGCATAATATATTTAAATAATCAAGGCAACTTCAGATTCTTTCATTTAACAATTAAGGTTCTTTTAAGAATCAGTTAATCGTATCAAAATTTCATAATCAAAATCAAAATCAAAATCAAAATCAAAATCAAAATCAAAATCAAAATCAAAATCAAAATCAAAATCAAAATCAAAATCAAAATCAAAATCAAAATCAAAATCAAAATCAAAATCAAAATCAAAATCAAAATCAAAATCAAAATCAAAATCAAAATCAAAATCAAAATCAAAATCAAAATCAAAATCAAAATCAAAATCAAAATCAAAATCAAAATCAAAATCAAAATCAAAATCAAAATCAAAATCAAAATCAAAATCAAAATCAAAATCAAAATCAAAATCAAAATCAAAATCAAAATCAAAATCAAAATCAAAATCAAAATCAAAATCAAAATCAAAATCAAAATCAAAATCAAAATCAAAATCAAAATCAAAATCAAAATCAAAATCAAAATCAAAATCAAAATCAAAATCAAAATCAAAATCAAAATCAAAATCAAAATCAAAATCAAAATCAAAATCAAAATCAAAATCAAAATCAAAATCAAAATCAAAATCAAAATCAAAATCAAAATCAAAATCAAAATCAAAATCAAAATCAAAATCAAAATCAAAATCAAAATCAAAATCAAAATCAAAATCAAAATCAAAATCAAAATCAAAATCAAAATCAAAATCAAAATCAAAATCAAAATCAAAATCAAAATCAAAATCAAAATCAAAATCAAGATTCAAGATAGAAAAAAAAAATCAAAATCAAAATCAAAATCAAAATCAAATCAAAATTGAAATTGAAATTGAAATTGAAATTGAAATTGAAATTGAAATTGAAATTGAAATTGAAATTGAAATTGAAATTGAAATTGAAATTGAAATTGAAATTGAAATTGAAATTGAAATTGAAATTGAAATTGAAATTGAAATTGAAATTGAAATTGAAATTGAAATTGAAATTAAAATTGAAATTGAAATTGAAATTGAAATTGAAATTGAAATTGAAATTGAAATTGAAATTGAAATTGAAATTGAAATTGAAATTGAAATTGAAATTGAAATTGAATTATACTGAAATTCAATGAAAGTTTTTTAAGTTCAAGTGAAATTTAAGTGAAGTTTAAGTGAAATTCAAGTAAATTTGAATTGAAATCGAATTATAATTGAATTTAATTGAAATTGAGTTGAAATTGTATTGAAATTGATGTAAAAGTTGATGTAAAAATTTAAAAGATATTGAAATTGAAACTTTAGTGAAATTGAAATTTTTACGTATATTTTTTGTTAAACTCAATTTCAGCCATTATTTGTGTTCGCTCGTGAACAAAATTAAAATAAATTCCAACATAAATACGTGAAATAAATTAGCTGAAATTAATTGGCAACTCATTTGGAAAATTGCAAAAAGTATGAAAATAAAAAAAAAACTCATAATGAAGCAGCACAACAGGCAGCCATTGACTTTATCAGCAGTACGAGACACTTATCAGTACAACAGCAAGTAGCAGCCAGCAACTACGTTAGAGCAACATCATCAGAAATATGAAGAAAATTTGTGGAATTTGCGCAATTAAGTTTTCAAAACGTTGTCATAGATTTTGTTCCAAGCAAATGATTCCTGTTAACTTGGCTTATTAATCAGAATAACATGGCGTAAAAATGCCACATCGACGTGGCTGTTACACCCACTCAGCAGCAACAGACCACAGTTTAAACAATACCGGTGCTGTTGCCGCCATGAAGTGCGCTGCAAATGAAAATGCAAAAAACAACAACAACAAAAACTACAAAAACTGTAGAAGGCAACGATTTGCAGATATTCAGTTAAGTAAATAATTGAAAATGTTTTGAAATAATATGATAAAATTTTGGCACAAAAATTCCAACAGATCAAAGTGAAAATTATAGTGAAAATTAAAATGAAAATGAAAATGATAATGAAAGTGGAAGTGTATGAGCAAGAATAAGACAAACAAGAAAGGAACACCAGGCACTGTTGACTCTGGCAAAGATGTTGCTGATAATAAAGACGTTATGCTTGACGGCGCGGTTGATGTGGCTGTTGATGAGACTTGGCCGATGTGGGCGTTCAACCCTTACACAGCGCATTCAATTTACATTTCATCAAAACCGACATTTTCCAAAATCAACCAATTAATCAACTCATTCCCTCTGGACAAATAATTATCTCCTTTCGGCAAACAACAACTAGCTGCTCCTCACCCTTATGGACATTGATATTTTAAAGCAGCCACAAGGCAGTTTGTTGGAAATTTTTTTTTTTTTTTGTTGCTTCATTTTTCTAATAATATTTGTTTGAGGCTCCTATAGCAAACATTTGTTTTAACAACAACAACATCGCTTTCATCTGCAATTAGTTATGTCATTATTTTGGATGTTTTCTCTATTCGGCTGCTTTGAGACAATTTTTGTCTAAATTTTTACAGGATGCAACATTAGCTACATAAATTTGCTTCATTGGCCTTTAGATTTAGCTATACCCTAGAGTATACTGCTAATGTTGGCTGGCCCATGTCATGGCTGGCATGCCCTGACAAGAAATTTATATGACTTGCCTTTGCTTTGCCTACAAAAATTTAAATTGAAATCGGCATCCGGTGTGCCACTGGAATGGTAACGATTTGACTTTCGATTTGAACCCTTTGCTTGCCACATGCCACTGAGGTGGCCTAAAAATATGTATTTATTTTATTAGAATATAACATATGCAGAGAAGAAGGAGATGGAATTAGAGGAAGCTAAATAGCAATAAACATAACAGCAACTGGCTATAATCGGGAACTTCAATTAAATTTAGTATCTATTGAATTTACAGTTATGTCAATAAATTAACCTGGTTAGGTTTATGAACAGAAAATAGCAGCAAAGAAGAAAATGAAGGCAGACTAGCATGAATAAATTTTGGTCAAGATTAGTTAAAAAATGTTAAATAGGTGGGTCTAAAAATTAGGTGGCTGCAGGGCTGAGAGTCGAAACGTCAGAATTAAAAAAACCCAACGAAAAACAGGGAAAAAAAACGAGATTTAAAATGATTTGAATTGATTTTGACAATTCTGACTCTGGGGGAGAGAAAGAATTGGTAGACCTACAGTAGACCGGATAGAAAAACAAGTGCCGGGATGACGTGCGGGTCTCTGAAATAAGATTTAAGGTACACTGAGAAAAAAAACATACTTTAAAATTAAACAAAAATTTTTAAAATATAAATTGAACGCCTTTGCGTTTCTACTAAACAAAATTTAAAACAATTGTGTTTAAATTTCAACTATACACTCCTTTCAATTTTTTTTCATTCATTAGTTCTTTGAAACTTTGTTTGACATTTTTTGAATTTTGAATTTTCATTGGTTTGAAAAATATCGAACATAAAATAAAATAAAAACTTATTCAGTTTTTCAATATTGAAATATTTAAAATGCAAACTTCATTGAAAGGAGTTGAGATTCGGTATTCGGAGGGTCCCAAGGGTCGCTGATTACGAATCTGTCATCAAAAACTCGGAAAAAATTAAAAAATGGCATCGAAAAAATTATGCTTCAAGACATTTGTTTTAAATTTAAAAATTTTTGTTTTAAATTTGTTTTCTTATTTAAAAACATTGTTTTAAAAACAAAAACCCTTGTTTTAAATTTAACTTTAAGAACAGTTGTGTTTAATTCAAATGAATTTGTTTCAAGCTCTATTTCAAAAACAAATTCGTTGAAAATGAACACAATTTCATTTAATTTTAACACATTTGCCCTCAGTGTAGAGAAAATAAAAAAAAATAAATAATTTTTATGTTTTAAATAAGTGTTTACTCTGCTCGTAAGCTATAATGCTTTTCAGCCCTGGTCTAAAAAGTATTGTTTTTCAAATAATCTTGGGTTTGTTATAAAAAACATGAGTACCAAATTTTATATCTGTAGATAAAACATAAGCATAAGCAAACATAACATAATTTTATATCTGTAGATTATTTATTGAATTTTCAGTTTTTTGGTAGTATGGTAGGTGGGTGTGTCCATCTGCGGATGACATTAATTTTTCTAAGACATCTTTGTTTTGGTATAAAATACATAGCTAAGTACCAAATTTTTCTGTGAATGTAATATAGGAGCTTATTTATTGAGTTTAAAATTTTTGGGTTCTATGGGAGGTGGGCGTGGCCGTAAGCAGATGACATGCATTTTTCGAAGACGTCATTGTTTCATTATAAAATACATACGTACCAAATTTTATCTCTGAATATTATATACAAGCTTATTTATTGAGTTTTAAATTTTTGGTTGTATGACAGGTGGGCGTGTCCGTGGGCGGTTGACACCCATTTTTCGAAGAAATTTTTGTTTTGATATAAAATACAAACATATCTAACTTTATTGTTGTCGACTTATTATGAGTTCATTTATGCAATTTTCAATTTTTGAGTTGTATGAGAGGTAGGCGTGTCCATGGGCGGATTCCAAAAATATTCAATAGTGCAGATTCTTGGATCCATGTTATCATGTGTACCGACTTTCATGCAATTATCTCAAATCCTTCTTTTTATCCTGTGTATACGGACAACACACAGACGGACAGGCGGACGAACGGACGGACGGACATGTATAGCTCGACTTTTGAGATGACCCTGATCAAGAATATATATACTTCTCTATACCGGACTCGCTTCGTTCTATGAGTTACAAGCGTTTGCACAATTTTAATATTCCCTGACCTTTCAGGGTTAGGGCATAATTATTGGAATTTATAAGTGCCATATGAAAGAATATTAAATTTAATTGTTATTTATTGATTAACAAGAAATTTATGAATTGTTAAAAAGTTCTAAATACAACTAAATGATATCTGAAACACCCAAAGAAGCAAACTTATAACAGACTGGATCGAAAGAACAAAAGTTCACGTACCGGTGTCAGAAATAAGAGTTAAAGTTGAAAGGAAAATATTTAAAAATAAACTTAATAGAAATACACTTCCTGTTTTCAAGTTACTTTCATAAATGAAGATATTGCAATGGTTTCAAGTTCAAAACTACTTAAAACATAATTTACTTTTATACGTCATTAATCTTTTACAGTATTTTTAAATACAAACAAAAAAAATTAAAAAAAAAATTATTTTGGAACACCCAGTAATTTAAGGTGGGACATAACATTCGCGGCAGAGAAAACAGACCTTTTTAAAAAATTCATAAATTAATAATTCATAATTCTCAGTCAAAAACAAACATTTTCCAAAAATTGAACAAATTACAAAAAAAAAAAAATTCAAAAAAATATATTTTTCACTCCAACATGGTTTTATAGAGCTCCAAACTGGTGGCAGAGAAAAAACGGGGCCTCGTGGTTGCAGCGCTGGGAGTCGCAAAAATTGTAAAAAAATTACTTTTTTAAATCTTTACAAATTTGGTTATCGTATGACAGGAGGTAAAAAATGGTTATCGTATGACAGGAGCTTTTTTTTTAATTCAATTTTTTCAAGTTGTGGTGATGTTCCAAATTTGAAAGTGTGTTTTTTTCGAAAAAATATTGACTTTAAAAATTTATAAAAAAAAGAAAAAAAAAATTATAAAAATAAAGCTCGTGTCATAAGAATAAAGTTTAAAAAAATACAAACAAAAAAAAAATTTCGTCAAAAAATTAACCCGCTAATGCCGCAACCAGTACGAAAAACATGGTTACGACATAAACGCCTTACGTAGGTAGCGCGAAAATTAAAAATGCGCTCTCACTAATCCGGCTGTAACTTTTGAACCCGTAGAAATTTTTCCATCAATCTTATTTTTTATGAAATTTTGAATTAAAATTTTTTTTTTCTTAGAATCATAAGAATATTACTAAAAACCAAAATTATAAAAAAAAAAATTGGATTTAAAAAACGGCCAATGTCATGTTTCCCCTTAAAAAAATTATAAAAAATTAACATCTTGCTACAGTACTGACAACTGCATACTTTTTTATGGAATTCACATTAAATTTTTTTTCTACCAGTGCTTACAAATATGCTTGCTAACGAGGAGTACACTGTTAAAAAAAAAACATAAATTATTTTTTATTTTTCAACCTAAACTCTTATTTCAGACACCGTGCAGACCGGTGCAACTTATTTTTTTTTCGAGCCGGTCTACTCTGTCTAACCGGTCTACCCTGTGTCTAAAGATCTTTTTGATTCAAATTCTGCAGATTCTGATGTCATTTTTATAATAAATGATTTGAATCTTTTTTGTTAGCCTTTATTTGGAAACACATTTTTTATGAGAAATAAATCAAAGCAGACAGCAAATTTCGCTTAAATTCTAACCCAAAAAAAAAATCGCGCTTAGCAATAAAAATATGTAAAGGACAGCAAAACAAAATTAAAGACATTCCGTCAACCTTCATTATGTAAATAAGAGATTAATAAACATTTAGAACAGCATTAACAAACGTCAACAAACACACACACATACACATACATTCAAAGCGAAAGCAGCAGTGGCGGCAAAAAGAACACGCAGAAAAAACAGAGAAAAAAAAAACCACAGACTGAAGAAAAAGTGTTTTTAATTATGTGCGGCTGTTCGAAGTACGAAGGACGAAAACAACAAAAACAACAACAGCAAAAGCAATAAGGATGCGAAGAAAGCGAATTAGCGTAAAACCACTTTTAAGCGTTTTTGTTGTGCGTTTTACGCGGGCGCAAAGCAAAACTTTTGTGCAAACAAAAGACGCCACAAAAGATAAGAAGAAACAAAGAAATTACAACAACAACAGCAACAACAACAAAAAGCTAAAACAACTGGTACAACAACAACAATAATAACAACAACTGCTGCCATTTCAATTAGGCAGCGGCAGCGGGTGTCACTTTCTTTGACTAAATAAACGTTTGTTTTTTTTTTTGCTATTTAATACTTTTTTATGAATTTTTTTTTATTTATTTTGTTTTGCTGTTTTGGTTTATTGCTTACTTTTTGTTATATTATTTTGTTTTGTGTTGTGTTCTTTTGAGTTGTGTTGTTGAGCTTTTGTGTGCGCTGCAGCTTTTGAGCTTCTCGCCGCCCTTTGTTTTCGTCTAATGAATTATCCTTTTGTGTGTTTTTTTTTATTTTTTTTTATTTTTGTCTATAAGCTTAAATCCTTTTTTTGTATATCTTTTGTTGTTGCTGTTAGGCATAAAACTCAATAAATTTAATTTATTTACTTTGACCCAATGAATTTGTTTGTTTTGCCTTTTTGTGGTCTAATTGTTGACACGCCTCTATTACTTTGAAATGTCTGTTTGTGTGTGTGTTTGGGTGTTATTCTTTTTTTGCCAAAACTGTCACTTATGCCGGTTTTTTATTTGCCTAAATTATTCTACTTAAGCTATGTAAAGGTTATGCATTAAAATTTATCTAGCTTTGCCTAAACGTTTAGAAATTAAATTTATTTTGGGCAAACCTAGATAAATTTCATAAGTTTGCTAATAATACTAAGTGAGGGTGGTGGAAGGTATGGAAAAACCGAGCGAGATTAAGTGTGGAAAGAGCAAATTAATTTAAATGTAGGTCTGCATAATTTTTCTCACACTCATAAAGTAGCAAATTTATGTTTTATTTCCAACCAGGCGGCATAAAAATGGTTTGAAGTGAACTTTTATAGAATCTATGGAGAAAAAAAGGATATGAAAATTGTTTACTTGAATATGAAATAAATATTGTGCCCAAACTGACATAAGACTTGAAAAATTCAAAATTTTTCATATGTAAAGAGTCCTTCTTTGGACTGATACTTATATAACCATTTGAAGAATAGGAAAATTCAAAATTTTCATATGTAAAGTGTTCTTGTTTGGACTGAAACTGAAATAATCATTTGAAGACTCGAAAAAATAAAAATTTTTCATATGTAAATAGTCCTTGTTTGGACTGATACTATTAAAATCATTCGAAGACTTGAAAAATTCAAAATTTTTCGCTTGTAAAGAGTCCTTGTTTGGACTGATACTGATATAATCATTTGAAGACTTGAAATTTTCAAAATTTTTCATATGTAAACAGTTCTTGTTTGGACTGATACTGAAATAATTATTTAAAAACTTGAAAAATTCAAAATTTTTCATATGTAAAGAGTCCTTGTTTGGTGTGATTAAATTTTTTTTTTTTGTAAATCTTTAAATTTATTTGGAAGCCTACGACCAAGTATGTTTTTTTATTTCCGAAATATTTTTGAGAATTTATATTTGTTATTTGAAAATTTTGAGTGTTAAGCCAGCTGGTTTCATAAAAAATGCTAAATCATTTAGGAGCTTAAAAATTAATTCCTTGAGAACAAAACATAAAATTTTCCAACTAAAGCCGCTTCTCAGCCTACAAACTAAACCATTGACTAATTCGACTTTTTTGTTCTCACATAATAACAAGGAGCAGCATAAAAAAATATATACAATCTTCTCCATATGTCAACATAAAATAATTACAACTACTCTATTGTGTTCTCACGACACATACAAGCACTTTTATAAATCACAATTTTATAATTCTTTGGACATTGATTTGGAATTTCTATAGACAAGATGATTCACTTGAAATCTTTTTAGAAATCGTAGCTCATATTTTTTGTTTAGAATTTTTTTTTAAATTTTACAATGATTTATTTTTTTTTTCATATAGAAAGAACAATATTTACACTGCACTCATCGCATGAAAAGTAAGCAGCACAAAGGATATGGGTTTTTTTTACTCTACTGTTTTCATTAGCAACAGCATTGTAAGCTATCAAGGATGTATTGTTTTCTATTTTCTGTGACAAAATAGAAGAATTTCTTAACAAAAAACCAATTCAAATTCAATTTGCGCCATTATCGTGGCCTATTGTTCGTTGCAGTAGCAACAACAACAATAACCAACAATAAGTACAGCAATAATTGCTGGCGAACTGGCTGGCTGTAGACTATAGAAAAGGTCACCCGTCTCAAGCCTCTGCTAAAAACTAAAGAATGGCTTTAGAATATAGTCCGAACGGAGTATAGAAGCTGTATAGTGCGTGTGAAAGAGACAGCAATAGCAATAGTAAAATTGTAAGAAATAGGATTGTAATTTGCAATAAGACAAGTAAGATATAAGTAAGTAAGCAAGACTATAATAAATATCCTTACAATAGTAAGCAGCAAGCATGACAAATAATGCAACAACTATTGCAACAACAAGAACAACAAAAAGCAACTCACTGAAATGCAGCTGTCAACAATAATTCTGCTACTTCGAAACGCCATAGTAGTCTTGCTTAGCAGCAGTTAAGCCAGGCTCAGACTTACAGGAGTCGAGTGTGTCAAGCTGCCGCATATTGTTGCTGTAGTTGTTATAGTTTTTTGTTGTTGTTGTTGTTGTTTGCAATTTCTTTATTGTTATTTGTTAGTGTAACGTGCCTGCTTTGTACTGTGCATTGTCTGCCTCTTATGCTCATCAGCTTCCACTCCGCTGCTGCTGTCCAACTTGCACATGCGAAGGAGTAAACTTTAAATTGGAACTGCAAAAATGGCTCAATGGCAGCGGTACTTGTCTTCCTTTTGTTCTGCGCTATTTTTTTCTTTTTTATTCTCTTTTATTTTACAATTAATTTTCCGCTGCATAAAATTGCTTAACGAACAGCTCATTGCGCGTAATTTTAATTCAATTTTTCATCATTTGCAACTTTTTTTCCAAGAAGTTCTTATTATCATTTAATTTGGGAGAAGTTCTTGTGAGTTTTCTTTTTTTTTTTCATATCCTTAAATACACAAAACTGTCAGAATTCTATGCCAGTTTTATTTTGCATTGTAAATTAAAGTTTATAGTACACAGATAAAACGTTTCGTACTTCGAAAAGCAGGAAACGTGCTACTTTTGAAAACGTTTAACCCAGATTTTGCTCCTCTAACGTATATTTTCATTTTAAAAACGTACATTTTAAAATGTGCTTCTAAAACATTTGTTTGATTTGCTATCATATAAAACGAACGTTTAAGAGCTCATGTTAAAATGCTTATTATAGAAATTAAACGTTAGAGGAGCACAATTTTCTCAGTGTAGCCTAGTCAAAGTTTAATTAACATAAAACTGCTCAATCCAACAAGAACATCGCAAAGATTGCACACTGCAAGTGAGAAAGTTTTTACTGACTTGTAAAAAGAGGAGTAAAGGTTGTCTCGAAAGGAGAGATCAGGACGTCAAAAAATTACAACTACAAGGCTTTACAGACAAATTATAGAGATTTTGAAAATAGATCCCTTAAAGTCGGGATCTGTCAAACATGGTCGTTTCTCGCCAAAAATACCCTTCGCGAAACAAGTTTAAAACAATGCATTCTTATGACGAACATGAGTTGAAAAATACGCATATTGAGGTATACTTTATGAATATACTCTACCAACAGTTACTTCTGTAGAACAATTATCGGAAGAATTATTGTAGTCGAAGGAAATGTAAGTGCGGCGGTATATCTAAAAAGCCTGGTAAAGACTGTCATTCTTAAAGTTAGACGATTAGATGAATTATAGGTGAGGAATTCATATTATAACAGGACAATGCTCCAATTCGCAATAGATTTCGCAATGAATTTCTTCAAATAATGTTAACATTTCAAATTGGCCACCAGACATTTCTTCAGTAAAAGATGCAGAGATGATGCTAAAAAAGAACGTTCAAAGGAAAACTACAAACTTTGTCTTAGTTCACTGAGAAAAAAACACATACCTTGCTCCGGTAAAAAATTTCTCTATTTTTGATAATAGCAATTTTCTCTTTTTCAAATAAAATTTTCTTTAATTAGTATTAATTTTCACATTTTCGAAGATATATTTCTTTACTTCTAGGAAATGGAAATATTTCAATGTCTCTAATAATGATAAGTATTTTTCTCGCACAAAAAAATTCTCATTTATAGAGAAATTTTATTGAAAATGAAAAACTTTTCTTATATTTTGATAAAAAATTCACTATGAGAAGTATTTTCTTCAATAAAAACAAATATTTTCTCTAAAAACGATATATTTTTCTATTTCATGGAATCTTTTTATCATTTTTAGAGAATTTTAAGTATCGTAATTAGAGAATAGCATTCTCTGGAGCAAAATCTATACCATTTTTCTCTAAATATGATGCCTTTTTTATCATATTCCGAGACACTTTTTTCTGAGTGTTGAAAGAGAACTTCATAAAATAACTTGAACTGTAAAAATGAGTTTACTTTTATTATGGATTTTGGAAGCTATGAGAATATATTTTTTACACAATAAATTTGCATTTCTTTTTGCTTTATATTAAAAAAACGAATACAATGATTTTTCTTTTCCAATAGCGATTTCATAGTATAAGGCTTAATCCTAAAACTAATTTATAAATATGAATAAATGCCTTTTTACGTAAATTATTCCATTTGAAACATATTTATTTTGAAAACACTGTAAAGGTATAATACCTCTACAATTGGTACTGCATCACAACCTACATGGTACAGCGACAACTTTGTCATGTCCATGTGTCTGACAGTCGGCTTGACAACAGCACTGCTGTTATGAAAATTGACATTTCAGCTTTAATTATAAAAATAAGGATCAAGTTCAAAAATGATCCAAATCAGATGATTACCACGTCTGCCTCCATACAAAGTGACTAAACAAAACAGTAAAATCTCTTTCAATTTTACAAAAACTTATCTACTGCCTTAAAATATTACATACAAGATTTGATTTTAAATTTAAACACTGGTTTTGAAATTCAACAAAATCGAATGAAAACTTCCCCTAGCTTCCATGCAAAGTGACTTCCTCAAAATATCAAAACCTTTGCAAATTCCACAAAAACTAATGTATTGGTTGGATACTATACACATGAGCTTCAATACTAACAACAGACGCTGATTTTAAAATTTGGAAAAATTGAATGAAAACCACTTCTCTCATCAAAATATGTCATCAAAACAATAAAACCTTAAAAACTACAAATAAACTTTAAGAAGTCTAAAGAGGCATTTCAACTTCAAAGTCGTAGAAAATTCCTTTAACATCTTGGTAAAATTTTTGGATTTGAAATAAATTGTCGCTACTTGAAGGTGAATTTTTTTAAAAAGGTCTTACTTCCTGTAGCAAAATCTTACAAAATAAGTTAAAATCAAAATAACTCCAACGCAAAAGCTGGTCAGGTATGTATTTTATATAAAAGGAGTTGTATAGCCACTCTTAAAATTTTTATTATAACTTGCAATTATATTTTTTCCAGGCTCAAACCTATTCAAAGTATTTGAACAAAAACATTTCTGTTATGATTTTGTTATATATGTGCTCAAAGATACCAAATGTAATTGCAACATTCATTAAAGATGTCTGAGTTTTCTGGTAATTTGGTCATTATTTCGACTATTTATATGTAATGAAATATGTTTTTAACATGCAATAACAATAGAGTTCAGCTACTACAGCTTTTTCGCACTTTCTCAGTATTAACCCATTTAAAACCACGACCCATAGCATAAAATGAATTTTATGTTAAGGATTCCAGTGGCTGAAAACAAGTTAATGTGGAAAAAATTTACCATCCAAAGTTTGGATTGGGCTCAGGGACAACACAGGACATAACTACTAACCATGCATACAAAGATCTATAATTACATAATCTCTTTTAATCTACTTTTGAGTTGACCTTTTGACATATAGTATAGTTCTTTCTACTAAAAGGTACATAAATTAAGTTGTTTGCGTTTCTGCTGCTTCTACGGTTAGTGTTAAAATTAATAAGAGAAAGGAGTTCTCGAGAATCAATTTTAAGGAAAAACAGCCCGTTTTATCAGTTCTAAGTCGTTTTTCAAATTCAGTTTTTTTAGTTACGAAAATATCCAAACCTTAACGTCGAGGATATAACGTCAACTTATCTCTTATGTGAAAGCGACAAGAACAAAGAAACCTCAGAATATTATAATATAAAAACATCCCGTGCAAAGTCCGATCAGGATTATATTTTCCAACAAAGTCTACACATTTTTAAGCTTATACCGTACTACTTACAGTAAAGTGCCCAGTGAAATCAATTCAAAAAATTGTTTTCGCAAAAATGGAACATTTTGGTATCATAATAATGGTAATGATCTACATTAACTGCATTAACCACGCAGTTTGCGTAACAAAAAAGTCTCTTAAAGTAGAACATCACCAAAAATCTAATATTGAAAACTTAGAAATAATTTTTATTGTGCGAAAAATTTCTGAAAAAATATTATTTTAAGCAAACAAGCAAAACTTAAAAAGAAAAATTATATTAAAAGTAGTACAAAAAGTAACAATTACAATTTTTTTAATAAATCGAAATATAAAATAACGCAACTTAAAAGAATAACTAATTTTAAAAATTACTTTTTTTCGTTTTTGCAAAAAAAAAATTGTTTTGAGAAAAAATTTTCTGTACTGGTTTTGGACGATAAGAGCACGACATTTTATTGACTACCTACTCAAGAACCGTTATAATTTGACTTAACGGTTTTGATGTCTTGAATATATGTACGTTTTTCAGACGATTTACATATGAGATTTTTTAGACAAAATAATAAAATATTTAGAATCTAATAAAGGTATTAAGGTATTTTTCTGAAGAAACGTTAGAGGCAAGTTGAAAAACTAGTCGCAGAAGTCGACTGACTGAGAAGCCCAAAAGGCTTCATACGAGCACAATTATATGGAACTCAATAAAATATTTAATAATTTCGAGCTATATAGAAATATTGAAAGATGCTACAAGGCCCATATTTAAAAAAAAATATTATCGCCTGTGGTCGAAATTCGACCAATTTATTGATTGCCTATTCATGATTATATGCGAGATGGTTCAAATAAGTTCGAAGCTATAACTCTTAATTGATTGGAGATATGAAGTTATTTTCTTCAAAAAAATAATTTTCTAACAAAAAACAACATTTTAGAAAAATTTAATTTTGTCAAAGAACTCATAGCAGCCTTGATTTTTTGATGGCACGGACAGTTTATTAATTTAGTGTCAAGACAAAATAAATTCACCTAAAATTCGGTATAGATTTTGAAAGAAAATCAAAAATAAAATTTTGAGTTTTTGTTTTTTTACAACAAAAATCATTTTTACCCCATATTTTTAGAATAAATCAAATTTTGTGGTATTTTTTTAAAAGGAATAATTTAAATATAAACATAAAAAAATTGTATTATTTTAAAAAGATTTTTTAAGGCTACTGATAAGACTTAAATACAAAAAAGAAATAAATAAAATCTATTCACAGATGGCGGAGATATTGGCTTCCCAATTTAGAACATTCAGTTTGAGACAGTTTTTTCTCTCTCTTGGCATTTGGTTGAAACACACGCTAAATAACTAATGACAATATTAAGAAAATTTATTAAAAATACTTTGCTGTAACTTTTATCACATTTGAAAGCAAATTTAACAAACTTTCAGAAAAAATTAGAAAAATTGAAAAACCGTTAAAATTCAACCAAAATATTTACATGGAAAGTCATATTTTTGAATTCAAAACACATTTTATTACAAATTTTACAATTGATGAATGGATAAAACTACATTTTGGTAAGAAATTCTTGCTTTTAAAAAAAATTCAAATTCGACCAACTCATGAACTCTCTAGCAACAAAATTTCATATTAACTAAAGAGCAGATTTCTTCTCAAAAATGTAATTTCTCTCTTAGAAGGTTGGGAAGCCCTCTCTATCAGATATATCATATTAATCAAAGAGCAGATTTTTTGTCAAAAATTTAATTTCTCTCTAAGAAGGTTGGGAACCCCCTCTATCAGATTTATCATTTATATATACATACTGCACATCTGGGCATCATAACCTTTAGAATGATATAAGTTTCATATATTTTAAGTTTTAATTAATACCATAAAAGCGAACGACAAAATTTTATGATCACGTATTAATATATAAGATAATGATTTATCGTATTATATCGAACTATCGCATGACAAGTCTCAATTTTGCGATGAAGATAGGTTTGAATAAAATATTTGAATTTTTTGTTCCTTATTCTGAAACTACAAGATACACATGATTTTGTATAAAACTAAACTGATCAAATGTTTGTATTTTATTTGAAAAGTATTCGGATGAACAATTACCTTAACATACGACAGGCTTACCTCTATATCAGTGTAGTTATATGAAATGAAAGCAAAAATAAGAAATATTTAATTAAATGATTTTACGTAATTTTGTTACCCTAAAAGTTATGAAAAACGTGAAAAACCTGGGAAAATCAACCATTTTTTACACTTCACATACTAATATTTAACTGCATTGGGTTGGATATTTTTTTATAAAAAAAAATTGACAAAAAAATATGAACAACAGCACAGTTAGATATGAGCGCATTCACAACTATGGCAAGGATATTCTTTTCTGTTAGAAAAGGTCGTATTATATGGTTAAAAATTAATATAAAAAAGACACCCTCTTGAATAAAAGCTTACATCGAAACTATTTCAGCACTATAAGAAACTTTTTTTTTGGGTGTTCCGAAAAACTGCCAAAATTGTCTTTTAATTATAATATTAGTATTTTTAGTCTTTTAGTTACAGCATTTCAAACAGTTAGTTCGATCATAGAGTGCAGCATATCTTTGGACAGATCTGCACTTATTTTGCAATTTTTATTTTGTTGCTCTAATAAAAATTGCAAAATATCTAAATAATATCATGATATGATAATGACTACAAATACTAATGTAACAACTAAAAGACTAACTAAAAGGCCTTCTCCAATTTTGGCTTTTTTCAGACTCAAAAAAAAAAAACAAATTTAAGTGCTAAAAACTTTTCGATGTAAACTTTGGTCTAGGGGTGCCTTTATCCACATCTTTAAATTAGGAAAATTCCAAATACCACCACTTAATTTAAGGCCAACTTTCATTTAGCCATTTCACTAATGTTCTGTGAAAAAATTAAAACTTATAAAAAATTAAAACTCAGGCGTAGACAGAAAGTTGCTGCTAAACTGCTAGCGGAGCGTATCATACAACAAACGATGCGCAGAAAGCAATTCATATTCAATTAAATTAATTAAATGCCTTCGCACAACAAAATATTTAAAAAAAAAAAACAAAGCTGCCATATTATGACACAAGCCATGTACAGTTGCGAAAATAAGAAACACCCACACAAATAGTCAGCGAGTAAAATTAAATCATAAATCAAGGACTTTCGGCAAGGCAAAGAAAAAAAAAGCTTTCAAGTTGACTGCGTCTTATGAACTTAATAATATGTTTGCATAATTGTTGTTGTTGTTGTTGTTGTTGGTCTTGTTGTTACTGTCATAATTTTGATGTTGACAATTATTAGCCTGACATTGCATGACAACAATAACAATGGCAACAACAATGCTAATGCGCGAAAAGCCGCAAGTATTACATATCCTTTAAAGGCAACACATGCAAACAAACATGTTTTCGCGTATGTGTGTGATTTTGTCTGTTAGATTACAACAACACGTACTGCGTGTTGCTGCGCCATCAGCAACAAAACAAGCAAAAAGCTTTAGTCACACGTACACTAAAACACACACCCATACAAGTTCAACCTGCTAGCTATCAGCTCTACACACACACAGTCAATAACCTAAACCAGCTAGCATCTTACGCCCAGCGCCGCACCCAACACGCCAGCACTCAGCAAACATTACAATAAGGATTTTAATTAAATTTTCTAATTTCACGATTTAACTTGAACTTCTTGAATAGTAAGCAAGAGAAGCTGCTGCCAGCATATCCGCGCCGCGCGCACATCCTGTTAGTGTTTTTTATGCGTTGCCAAACTTCAAGTCAATAACCTGCGGCTATTGGTGGGTGGTGATGGTTGATGTCTTGCTGTGTGTGTGTGTGTGTATGTGGGCACAGCATCGATTACATTTGGCGGGAATTATTTGGAGATATATTTATTTTTTATACGTTCTTGCCTTTTTGCAAAATCAAATAATCAGACGCACCTGCGGCGAATTTAAATTTAATTGTTGTAGCAGACGTCGTTGTTGTTGTTGTTGATGTTGATGCTTTTTGCTGTTGTTACTGTTGTTGCCTTACCTTTGTTCAAACACGCAGCTAGTGCAACTTAATTAACATGGAAATGGAATATGTTTTTGTTGTTTTTCTTTTATTGCTGCAGCAAAAAATTGCCAATCAAATTGCTTTAAAATCTTAGCTCAATATTGCTGCCTTCGGGTTAATTGCAACATTCTATTGTTGTACATAACTTTTTGTGCATCAACGTGCGCTCAATTAAATATCTATTTCTTGCAATTTATTTTTGCCATTATTTTTGTGTCTTCCTGTTTCTTCTGCCGCATTACTGCCAAAGCGCCAAAAGCAGTAAATTATTTCCTCTTTTAATTGTGCTAAGGTGTGCAAAGCGTTGCCACATATTTACAAGTAATGAATGCCAAATTGCTTTTTAATGAAAATTGCAAGTGCTTAAATTCCACTGCATGTTGCAGTAGCAACCAGCAGCATGCTTTGAATGTTGCTGCCGCTGTCAACTAATTGCAGCTACAAATGTCAAAATTACTTGACAGTCGCGTGATGACATTGCAATTTCTGCGGCACAGCTGCTGTATTATAATTCACACACACACACAAGGGCATGCACACATTTGCAACTTCATCAAAATGCAGCGAAGAATCATCAAATTCTTGATTTGAATGCAAGTCGATGGAAGTTGAACGTTTTTCCGCGCAGTTCGCGCTCATCATACAGCTGCCAGAATCTCAGCCTCAGCCTTAGTTGAAATGGATGAATGTCAGAGCATGTTGCTGTAAAGCTGCGGTTACACACTTATGCGCACACAAATGCACATTAATATAAGTACCCAGTAGGAAAAACTAAAAATCTTAACAGCTGAAACCGGCCTTAAGAGTTCAGAGAAACAATTTTTAAAGCGATGCTTTCTACGCGCCTCATTCTGTGTTTTACTCGAGTGAAATCTCAAGAACTTATACTTTTTGCCAAAATATTTTTCTTGAATATATTATACCACACCGTGGGTATCGAACTTATACATCTTTACTACACAAATTTGTTGATATTCCTCAGCCTGACGATGATATCTATTACTTTTTCATTATTAAAATTATAAACAAGCAAATAATTTGAAAAAATTGCCAATTGTTAAAATTAATTAATTGAACATCACCGTGATTTGAACCGTGGACCATTGCAGCCCTTGCGCAAGAATCAAACGCCCTAACCTCATGCCACTAGTAAGACCAAATAAAATACAACCAAGCCAAATACTAATATAGGAACATTAGCTAAAAAAACCAAACAACAAACATGACACATGAAGAACAGAACTGGTTTTCTATGCATGAAGAAAGCAAGAAAATTATATTAAAATTTAAACTCATCGAACTCTGACCAAAAAACTACTAAATAAAACTTATTCGTTAGTGTCTAAAGAGCTGCAAAAATCCTTCTGCCTTCGCCGCTGCACTGTCGAAGAATATTGGCAAAAATGTTTGTGCACAAACAGTTAGGAAAAGACTCAGGAAGCAGGTTTGAAAGAACGCAAGTCTCAGAAGAAGCCGTGACTAAAAGAAAAGAATTGTAAAAAACGTTTTCAATGAGCTCTCAAACACCGATCTTCTTCAAACACAGAAGAAGATTCGTCAAAAGTTCTTTAGTCCGATGAATCCAACTTCGAGGTGCGCTTAAATACAATAATTTTAACATAATTATAGCCTGTTTTTCCTACCATTTCACGATTTTAAAGAAATAATGAACATTTTATAGAACTTGTCGGTTCTTATCTGTAGTACCATACAGATTACGCTGTACCCACGGTTAAGCATAGATGGCAGTAAAATGACCTGGGGCTGCAGGGCTGCTGATGGGGTTGGCGAAATGTTAATTAGAGAGTCTGCATGGGCCAAAAAAAAAAAAGAATGTGCTAGAAACTGCACTTTTGCCATCGTTTTGGTGAACCCTAACTAAGATGGAGTCAAATTTCAACAGGATAATGCAGCTTGTCACAAATCAGTAACTACGATGCACTGTTTTAGAGAAAACAGAATTTCTTTGTTAGACTGGCCAGCTCAGTAACCAAACTTAAGTGCTATCGAGCACTTGTGGGATCTACTAAACCGTATCCTAAAAGGACACAATATTAAATCAAAAGCAATCTTGAAAAATGCACAGATCCACGAACGTAGAACCCATTACAAGAGTCGAACGTAGAAAGCTTGTACGCACTATGCCGTAAAGGATTGCTGCTGTTAGGTCGAAGGGTGGACCAACTACATATTAATGTTTTTCTACCTTTTTAATATATAAAAATTAATAAATAAAAACTATTGCCTTACTTTTAAAGACGAAATATTCAGTAAATTAGGCTGTGTCTTCGGACTTTTAGCCAATACTGTATAACATAAAAAAAATATTTGTGCCTGCATTAAAAATTATTTAATTAAAAAAAATTATGCATTCAAATTTTCAAATCCATGAAACTGCAAAAAAACTTCGCTACTCTCTGGTGTCCCCCTTCACTGTGAGCTGCTCACACTAGCTTGTAATTTTGATTATACCAAGCTTGTTAGGTGACCTTGGCATGTTTTTGTTTGTTTGTGGTGACCGTGGCATGCAGGTTAAGTGTGTGGGTTAGCATGCTCGGAGCCCGAGTTCGATCCCCAGTTGCGACGAAATGTTTTTTCAATAACAAAATTTTTCTGATCGGTCTCCACCTCTCTACAGACAATGGCAATCCTCAGAGAGTAAATAATGTCATGTAAAGCTTCTTGAGAACATAAACTTTAGCCGTTCGGAGTCGGCATACAACATCAGGGTCCAGTTCTCGGTTAATTGTGTGCAAACAATTAATAACACACACACAACACAATTGATCATAAGAAGCACGGTTAAAGTCCTTTTAAGGGCTGAAATGGCCAATTTGTTTTTTTGTTTTGTAAGCTTGTTTGGCTGATTGCTTATATTTCCTGCTGGGATCTTTCAAAATCTGCTGCGAGTGTCTTTCTGTATGTGTAAAATACGCGCGCGTTTGTGATTTAAATCAAAAGCTCGCCAAAATCTCATCGCAGAAGAAACTAATCACGCAATCATTTGATTCATTTAAGCAGTGCAAGAACATCAACCAACACTCTGACAGTAAATCACAGCAGATAGTGGTGCAGCAACGACTCATCAGTTCATTTGTTTTTACATACAAATTTAAAGTAAGCGCGGGTATGATTTTGCAGAATTCGCCAAAGTGTAATATTTAGTGTATTTAAGTTGAAGAATTAAGATTCAAATAAAAGCCTTGAAATTTGTATTTTGAATTTTCTGGAATTTGTTAACTTTTTATCATGGCATTTAATTATGTTATACCTACTTTGGTATAACATATGAACATGGATGTGAATATGGATATGGATATTGATATGGATATGGATATGGATATGAATATGGATATGGATATGGATATGGATATGGATATGGATATGGATATGGATATGGATATGGATATGGATATGGATATGGATACGGATATGGATATGGATATGGATATGGATATGGATATGGATATGGATATGGATATGGATATGGATATGGATATGGATATGGATATGGATATGGATATGGATATGGATATGGATATGGACATGGATGTGGATATGGATATGGATATGGATATGGATATGGATATGGATATGGATATGGATATGGATATGGATATGGATATGGATATGGATATGGATATGGATATGGATATGGATATGGATATGGATATGGATATGGATATGGATATGGATATGGACATGGATGTGGATATGGATATGGACATGGATATGGATATGGATATGGATATGGATATGGATATGGATATGGATATGGATATGGATATGGAAATGGATATGGATATGGATATGGATATGGATATGGACATGGATGTGGATATGGATATGGATATGGATATGGATATGGATATGGATATGGATATGGATATGGATATGGATATGGATATGGATATGGATATGGATATGGATATGGATATGGATATGGATATGGATATGGATATGGATATGGATATGGACATGGATGTGGATATGGATATGGACATGGATATGGATATGGATATGGATATGGATATGGATATGGATATGGATATGGATATGGATATGGAAATGGATATGGATATGGATATGGATATGGATATGGACATGGATGTGGATATGGATATGGATATGGATATGGATATGGATATGGATATGGATATGGATATGGATATGGATATGGATATGGACATGGATATGGATATGGATATGGATATGGATATGGATATGGATATGGATATGGATATGGATATGGATATGGATATGGATATGGATACGGATATGGATATGGATATGGATATGGATATGGATATGGATATGGATATGGATATGGAAATGGATATGGATATGGATATGGATATGGATATGGATATGGACATGGATGTGGATATGGATATGGATATGGATATGGATATGGATATGGATATAGATATGGATATGGATATGGATATGGATATGGATATGGATATGGATATGGATATGGATATGGATATGGATATGGATATGGATATGGATATGGATATGGATATGGATATGGATATGGATATGGATATGGATATGGATATGGACATGGATGTGGATATGGATATGGATATGGATATGGATATGGATATGGATATGGATATGGATATGGATATGGATATGGATATGGATATGGATATGGATATGGATATGGATATGGATATGGATATGGATATAGATATGGATATGTATATGGATATGGATATGGATATGGATATGGATATGCATATGCATATGCATATGGATAGTGATAGGAATATGGATATGGATGTGGATATGGATAGTATGGCGGTTCGAAATGAAGTGGTATAGTGATCACCGTATACCGACTCAAAATTTAGAGGGACTTTTAAAAACTATTTCTTAATTTTTTTGTTGGATCGAAGACTTACCATGAATTAGGTTCTTCTTAACGCCTTTTTTGGCCAACAAATCAAGTTATTTTATACATAATTTTTTTCTGTATATTAGGATGATACCCTGAAAAAAGTGAAAATTTCCATAAAACATAAATATTGGGTGAATAGGTATTTTATAAGAGTTGAAAAAGACATATCTTCAAAAATGATGATAGCTTTATTGATTTTTTTGGGTCTCAAAATGGTTTGCAATGACAAAAAATTTACAAATTTTTAACCATTATTTGGGTCTATCAAAAATTGAAAAGAAAAAAAAAACTGAAAGATTTTTTGCTTAAAATGGGGTTCAGGAGAATCAAACCCGCTTCATGGGAATTTCTCCGATCCAAAACAAAAAAAAATTCAAAAATAGATTTTAAGAAATCTTAATATTTATCCGTCATATTTATATTAATTGGAGTATGTTTATGAATATGAGCATGAATAAATAAATGAATTTTAATATTTAGATAGTTTCTTAAACAATTTTTTGAGATTATAAAATTTTAGTAAAAATCATGTTCTTTGAAAAAAAATTTAATAATTTATATTTTTATATTTTTATTTAAAGATTGGGATATGCTTAATTTTGCAAAACATAATTGCAACTTCGTGAAATGTAAACAATGTCAAAAAACTTTCTTTATACTTCACTACAAAATGAATTCGTGCGTTGCTGGCCGCAAAAACTAATTAGAAATAAAACTCTTCTAGGTCAAAGAATAAATATTTGTAAAGTTTTTTGTAGAAAAATTAAATTAATTATATTCGTTATGATCCTTTGACAAACCTTTTTAGTCCATACAATGCAAATAGTAAACAAAAAACCTCATCTATTTAGGGTTAAGCTCAAAGCTTAATCGACTAAGAATCAAAAAATCCACTTTTAACCCAAGCTTTCAGAACGTATTGTCACATGAATCCTGACAGTTCTCATTAGAAATTCCATTAAAAAAAGAAATAACGCTTGAAATGCGTGTGTAATAGCAACAATGTGTCCTTTGAAAAACAAGCGCTACAACATGCCACGTCCGCGTGTGTGTGTGTGGGGGGGTGTGTGTAGGAGCAAAAATAGGGTGTGCTTAAAGCCTGCAGCTAGAAAAACAAATCCAAATCACTTTCCATGCTAGCAAATTTTCCCAGAACCCGCTCCTTGTGAAAGCAAACAAAACAGAGCTATACAGTTCTACACTTCATGCCGTCTGTCTCTCTGCACCCAAGTGCATGCAATACGCTGCTGAGGCAAGTCATCAGAACGAAATTGTAATAAATATTCAATCAGCAGGATTCGTTTTCGTTCGCGTGCGGAATTGGAAATTTTCGTTTAAATTCAAATTTTCCCCTAATGAAGGAACACAATGAAACGCAGAAGAAAGCAGGCAGTGAGGAAGGAAGCACAAAGGACTAGAGAACAAAAACAGCGCAAGTGGCAAATCGCTGGGAATAAGATCGGGGGTTTCGGGGGCGTGAAAATACTAGCAAAACAAGAAAACAAATCACGTTTTAATTTTGTTTAACTAATGGCTGAGGCAAAGCGTTGGTTGGCAGCAGTTGAGGGTACTTGACTCAAAGGCGAGCAAAATGTGGGCGAGGAAGATGGAGGAGAATAATGCTGGCTGAATGAGGCTGCAAGTTTAGTTAGAGCCAGTGTTGCCAACTTTGTCAGCGTTTTGCAATATTATTTGCAGGGGTTTGAGAGGGATGAATGGCATGGGCAAAATCGCGAGAGGATGCTGAAAATGCATTTCATTGGCATGGATTTTATTTCAATGAAGTACACTTCAATATGCAGCCAGCTGAGTGAGCGTATTTGACGAATTGCTTTCAATGGCTGCACGTTTAATTTAGCACAGCGAACAAGCATAGATTGGTTTGTCTTTTGCTTAACGGCTTATATAATTGATTAAGCCACAAAAGTAGCTAAGAAAATTTTCTGCCAAGGTTTATGTAACATTTTCAAATTTTTTTAAAGGATTTTTAGTAAACTACAAACTTTGTATGAATAAAGATTTTTTAAAGAAAATTATGCTTATAGCAATAAAAGAAAATTGCACTGTCACATGCCTTTGCTTTAAGAGCATTTTAAGTGCTGGCAGTTCTGTAAATATTAAACATTTCTGAGGCTTTTATTATGAACGCACAAATTGAGAGAACTACACATGATTCATGGTTGACAAATGAACCCAGTCAAAGGAGTGTTTGTTATAATTAAACTGAACCCTTCATAGCTCATAAAAACCTACTTTTTATTGCCGCTTTTGAGGCGCATTTAAGACAACCCCAACAATTGCCGAAAAACCCCTATAAAAGTGACAAGCACTGCAACAACAACAATACGAGATATAATAATAACAACAACAACAATGAGCAGAACAACAGTTTTAATCATAACAATAATAACAATGAGCACAACAACGACAATAGCAAAATCAAACAAGTTTTTACCCGAATTCCCAGGTGCGCCTTAAGCGGGTAAATTTAAATTAAAAAATTTTTTCACAGCAAATAAACGCAAAGGTAGCTTTGAAGAACCAACAAGTACGGTTTGAAAAAAAAAAAACAACCAAAATTAACAACAATTTTCACAAAAGGATATGTATACGCTGTATCATAGCGCAGCCAGCCAATTGCAATGTCAACCCTTGAGTTGGATTGCCATGCCTGATGACAATTATTATAGAACATTATAAATTGCCACACATCCATTTGACTTAATTATGCAGCAGGGTGCAGTTGAAAGTAAAAGTACTGCCTGCCAGTTTCACTTTCCTTTTGAGCATCCTGCTTTAAAGCAAAGCAAGCACAGCATTAAATAATTTTTTAGAGTACGAGTATAACATAAAAAAATTAAATGCTGGCTCTTGATTTCAGTGATAGACGGACGATAAAAAATTTTTTCAAAATATTGTTGCCGGCAGCAGCATCGTTCTTTTATATTATTTCAATTTCTAACCCTGCTGTGCAGGCAAGCATGCAAATTCGCAACCAACAACAAAACCATTTCGTAAATATAGTTATAGCCACAGATATACAAATACACAAAAAAATACAAACACACACTCATAACCACATATATGGCTGCTTTCCTAGATATCCTTATTTCAATTTTCATCACTCACACACACGATTAACTTTGAACAAAAATACCATAAATCGGTAAATCGGCGGTCGTTTGCTGGATTACAAATGTTATCTGCTTAATCTTTATTTTTATATATATGTATGCATGTATGTATGTATAAATATTTGAATCTTTTTATTTTGTTGCTGTTTTAGCTTAACTTGTGAGCCTTGCGCGTTGTTGCACTTGAAAATAAAGGTTCATTGAACTTTAGCGCAAGTTTTTTTTGGCAAAATCAGTCAGAAATCGACTGTTGAAATATCAAAAACTTGAACAGAACGACAAAATAGTTCGACTGGTAAGCAGAAGTTAGAAAAAGTCTGAACAATTTAATTAAATTTCTTAAAAAGTACAAATTATTAAGAAATTTAAAAAAACAACTTTTTTTAAATTTTAATAGTTATAATCTAGTACAATTTTTTTCGATAAGTTTTTATGGAACGTTTCTTAAGAAAAAGTTAGAGCAAAAGCTGTAACATCTAGGTTGTAAAAAGATTATATTTTCAGTAGGACAATGATATACAGCACAACGCTGAAAGTGTACAAATAGTCTAAAACGTATCTGTGGCTCTTAAAAAACCTTAAGATTCGCCGGCAGAACATGACCTGTAAGAACATGCCGATAGAATTTCAATGCCAGAATAACCCCAAAATAAACATCTATCTGATTCACGAAGGGTCTTTAGAGGAAAAAAAAACCAAAAAGCTATTTACCAGGGTGTGTAAAAGCTCGCTCATGAACGATTAAATTCAATCTTCTCATGACAACTCAAGTTTGCGATTGTATTTTTTCATGATAAATACACTCAGAAAAAAACACATATCTTTCTCCGATAAAAAATTTTTCTTTTTTCGATAATAGCAATTTTCTCTTTTTCAAATAAAATTTTCTTCAATTAGAATAAATTTTCACATTTTCGAAGAAATATTTCTTCAATTCTGGGAAATGGAAATATTTCAATGCCTCTAATAATGATAAGTATTTTTCTCGCACAATGAAGTTCTCATTTATAGAGAAAAATTTATTGAAAATGAAAAATTTTTCCTATATTTTGATAAAAAATTCACTATGAGAAGCATTCTTCAATAAAAAAAAAACTTTTTCCAAAATTAAAACTCTTTTTCTCTAAAAATGATATATTTTTATTTATTTTTGATTTTCGGATCACATTTAGAGAAAAGCATTCTAAACATGATGCCTTTTTGCTCATATTCCGAGAAACTTTTTTCTGAGTGTACGTAAAAAATTGAACGTTCACGAAAACAAAACCATCGTGTTCTCTCTTAAGAGACTCAATGCAATGATTGCTTGCTTCAGCGCTCTGCCAGCGAACGACTGCTTTGGTGAGCACTCTCATGAGAAATGCGTATTCATGAATCACATCATATAAAGTTTACATTGTAAACTCTCTTTTAAGTATTAATCATGAAAAATTGATACCAGGAAATTCTTAGAGTTTATGATTTGTGAAAATAATCATATATGTATAGATCGTTCTCCGCACCCTTCTATTACCTGTGTAAAAAAACAACGTATTGTACCCGAACTAAAAAATTTGCATAAATCGAACTTTTTAAAATAAATTTTTGTTTTGTTTGTTCTCTCTTTGTTTTTTTTTTTTTGGAGTAGGTTGAAGAATCGATTTTCAGACGTCAAAAAATTTTTGCACTCGCCTAGAAAAAATTGGAAAGAAATGGTTTAAACAAGAAACAAAGAGAAATAAAAACAACCCCTTCGTTTGCTCAAATATTGCTCTTTTAGTGAACGTTTATTCCTTGGTGTCCTGAAAAACCGAATGAAAGTTACAGGGACCGAAAATAACTGTTATTTTGTAAAATTTGAAGTAAAATTTCATTATGTTAAAGGCACTGGAGAGGAACATCACGTATACCAAATTGATCCTTGTTTCATTCGCTGTTCAAAAATATTAAGTTTTTATTTTTTTTAAGTTTTACATTAAAACTCATAGAATAACTGTTATTATTAAGTTTTATTTTTTCGCTTATAAATAACACTTTTTTATGGAGTTTTATTTTATTAATCAGAAAATAAAACTTATTTTTGAGTTTTATTTTTTCGCTCTGAAAAGAAACTTTTTTTAAGTTATACATTTTTAATCAGAAAATAACACTTATTTTTTGAGTTTTTTTTTTAAATTACAAAATTAAACTTATACTCTTAAATAAAACTTATTTTTTGAGATTTAATTTTTAACTCAGCAAATAACACTTATTTTTGAGTTTTATTTTTTCGCTCTAAAATAAAACATATTTTTTGAGTTTAATTTTTTTACTGAGAAAATAAAACCTTTTTTTTGAGTTCTATGTTTTACTCAGAAAATAAAACTTCGTTTTGAGTTTTATATTTTCACTCGGAAAATTAAACTTATTTTTAGAAAATATGGCATACAAAAAGAACCATAATTAAACGAGAGCCCAATATAAGAGTTGATGTAATAATCACAAGAGCCTTATTTTGTGAGTAAAAGAATAAAACTCAAAATATAAGTATTATTTTCTGAGTCAAAAATAAAACTCAAAAAATGAGTATTTTATTTGAGCGAAAAAATAAAACTCAAAAGTCCGTTTTATTTTCTGAGTAAAAAAAAAAATAAAACTCAAAAAATTATTATTATTTTAGAGCGAAAAAATTAATCCCAAAAAGTTGTGTTATTTTCTGAGTACAAATATAAAACATAAAAAAAAAAGTTTTATTTCAGAGAAAAAAAAAAAAATAAAACTAAGACAAAAGTTTCATTTCTAACAAATAAAATAAAACTAAAAAAATAAATTTAATTTAGATAGAAAAAATAAAACTCAGCAAAACACTGTTGACAAGTGGTGTAACCAAATAAGAGTTTTTAGACCAATTTATTTTTTAAAATAAAATCATTATTTTGAATGTTTAATTTTTAAATTTTTTTCAAGTTTAATGTTTTAAGTTTAAAATTCTACATTCACGATATCCCCTGAAGATGTTGACAAACAATCAACGAAACGTTGGGAAAAATATGAATTGAATTTTTGATTTAATTGCATAAAAAAAGTATTGATCAGAAAAGCCTATTCAAGGAATTGAAATCAAGAAAGCATAAAACTCAAAAATAAGTGTTATTTCGTGAGTAAAAAAATAAAACTCGAAAAAGAAATGTTAAAAACGGATTTATATAATAAAACTCATGACAATTACGGTCCCTGGAAAATAATAAATGATATACTCATGATGAGATAAGAGCGTCTAACGCAACGAAACTTTAGTTAAAGTAATGATAGCTCCCTCCATAAGAGTTACACTTTGACCTAAATAGCGCTTTTTGATACTTTAGGAAAATATAAAAAAAAACTAATAACATCACTTCATTATGGAAATGCAACGGCGTTGCAAGTAAACTAGATATAGTACTTGTTAGGCAGCGAAAAGCAAGAATGAGTGCATGATTTCATGACAAAAAAGAACCATTATTATATCATCAGGGCAACCAGATAGTAGTTTATGCAACAAAATTTAAATACGTTGCATAGATTTATGACTTGTTTAGTATACCTGCTAAAGGTAGGTCATTGGCCTAAGAACAAAGTTGAGAAAAAAAATAAAACTTGTATTAAAATGTATAAAATATCCAAAAAGATGCAACAGCGTTGCATGGAATTTTTACTCTAAAAGTAAAGCTCTAAGATAAAGTTTAGAAAAATATAGTAAAAATCACTTCCTCGGCTTCAGAATAAAATAAAATTAATAACTTTTCATAGCCTCTTTGGAAATCCCTAATGCAACGTAAATGCAACAACGTTGCATGGATTTTTTGTTTGGATATTTGCAAGGTTGTTAATGAACTGCAGATAATATTGAATTCATGCGAAAACAGAAAACAAAAACTGCAACAATAACCAAATAAAGAAAAATATAAATTACAAATACAACAAAACTATAAGAATAAGAACATTGATTTGAATGAGCGAACACCAACTAGAAAATGAATAAGAACAAAGATTGGGACAAAAATAAGGGCAGGGAGTTCAACGAGGATTTGATAATGATTTAATACAAGGATTAAAATAAGGAATTTAAGAAGAATCAAAAATGAAATTGAACATGGATTTCGGTAAGGATATGAACAAGTTTTAGAACAAGGTCTTAACGGGGGACATGACTGGCCGTTTTTTAAAATCTTTTTTTATAATTTTGTATTTAAGTAAATATTCTTAAGATTCTAAGAAATTGTTGGAAAAATTCTAATGGGTTCAAATGTTACCGCCGGAGTAGTGAGAGCGCATTTTTATTTTTCCTTGCATTTTTCTTTGTTCACAAACTTTGAACGCGTTTATCTCGAAACCATGTTTTTGTTGTACTGGTTGCGGCACTAGCGGGTTCATTTTTTGACGAACTTTTTTTTTTTAATTTTTTTAAATTGATTCGTTATCGTATGACACGATATTTTTTTAAAAATTTTTTTTCGATTTTTTATGAATTTTTAAAGTCAATATTTTTTTCGAAAAAACACACTTTCAAGTTTGGAACTTCACCAAAAATTGAAAAAGAATTTTACAAAAAAAGCTCCTGTCATACGATTACCAATTTTGTTAAGATTTAAAAAAGTCTTTTTTTTTCCAGATCGGACAATTTTGCGACTCCCAGCGCTGAAACCATGAGGCCCCACATTTTTCTCTGCCGTCAGTTTGGAGCTCTATAAAACCTTGTTGGAGTGAAAAATATATTTTTTGAATTTTTTCAATTATCTACAATAATAAAAAAAAAAAATTTGGAAAAATGTTTTTCTTGACTGAGTTATGAATTTTTAAAATAGGTCTGTTTTCTCTGCCGCGCATGTTATCTCCCTCTTTAAGTAAAAATTATAATATGAATTTGAACGGGGATAAGGAAAAGAATTAGCTCATGAACTTTAACAATGTTTTGTATAAGAATGAGGATATTGAAATAAAGAAGACTTAGACAATAATTGGTGCACAGATTATATCAAGACTTATGATTATCAATAAAATCAGGAATAGGTCAAGTGCTTGGACAAAAATGAACATAAGAACTAGAACATGAAAATAATTTTTTCAATGATGGAATAAAGAGAAGGTAAAGCAATTTAGACAAGGAAGGCGAGGAAGATATAGTTAAAGATATGGATAAGGACAAACATTTTAACTAGGATTAATAAAAGAATTTGGCTACAGATTTGGACTTTTTTTTGGCTAAAAACTGCATTTAAATATAGATAAGGTCTTTAAAAGGGAAAAAGAAAAATAAGTTCACAAATTTAGACAATCATTAACAAAACTACAAAGAAAAGTATAATAATTAAAAAAAGTTTTAACGTTTGAACTCCTATGAGTTTGCTGATGACTGTCAAAACCAACTACATTCTTTTTTCTAAATTTCTAACCATTTAAAAGGTTAAGTAAAAGGCTTAAACAAATAAATGCCTTTTGTTTTTTAAAATGAACACCAAAGGATTTTTTTTTATATCATAACAATTTTGGAAAGGATATTACAATGTGAACCTCTTGATATAGCCTCATATATAGGCCATTCTATATGTTACGGGTGGGACAATTGAACACTTAAAATGTAAATAACTTTTTAACTAAAATGAATTTGAAGCATTTTGATGAACTCACAGAAATTACCAGGAACTTATTATACAACAAAATTATTTCCTTATACTATTAATAAAAAAAGTTACGTTCCTTTTTTATAGTATTACGAGTGGGACAGCACAAAATGTTATTTAAGAGATTCATTCAAAGATGATTAAATTTCTGTGAGTTCCTGTATATTTTCGAAAAAAATTTATTGATGTGAAAAGTCAAAATAGTACTAAACCTTGTTTTAAACCTTCAATGTTTTTGTTTTTTAAAACAATTTTTTTTTTATTAATTTTATTTAAAGCAAACATATATTCAGCATTACGGGTGGGACATAAAAAATACCTTTTAGGAATTGCTATTCTTTAAGATTGCCACCATTTATAGAAGTAAATGTGTCCTATTTTTTTTATTTCTGCACATTCGGGCTCCATCAACGTGCTTGTTTTTTTTCTTTTTATTTCCTTATGCAGAACTCATTGCGTTCCGACAACGGCGTTATTCCTCCGATTATAAGATTGTTGTCTGAACGCTCAAAAGAATGCAGCGACTTTATTTTAATTTAAGATTGCTTTGAGAAAAACAATTTTTTTATATTTAAAAGTGCATTATATTATGAACTCTGTATGTTTTCAATAACGAAAAAGTATGTCTATCCCGAGATAAATTTAATTTTATTTTTTTACCCATGGTTGATATTTTCGTGAAATGGCCGATAATATGTCACTACGATATATGAAAAATCATAATTTTCTTAAATAAAATTTCATTAACAACAGTAACTTACCGTCCTTGAGAACAACATATAAAAATTTCAGATTAATCGATCATTTTATTTTTTTTTTTTTTTTCAAAAACCGAGTTTCAGTGATGTCGTGACTTCTTAAAGGTTATTTTTGACAGTCGATAAAAAAGTTTTTAAGGTTTTTTTAAGGTTATTTTTGATAGTCGATAAAAAAGTTTTTTAAAAATATAAAAAAAAACAAATTAGCCATTTTAGCCTTTGAAAGGACTTTGACCGAGCTACTTATGATCAAATAAAATATCATTAAAAATATAACATACAAAAAATTCTTCTACCGTTTTAAAATAAAATCAAAAATAGGGTCTTTGGTTAAACGGCATTTGAACGGAATTTAAATAAACGGCAACTTTAAGTAAAACTATTTATTCATGAATATTAAGTAATTGTTACCGGAATTGTCACATGCGAAATGGTTTCAGTAGATTAGTACCGTAGGATTTTAGTAGATTAGTATCTTTTGCATTTTTCATGAACAAGAGATTTTGAATAAAAAAAATAAGTACCATTATGAAAAATATGAAAGTAATAACATGTTTTTTTTTCAAACATTTTTTTTTTAAAGAATATTCTTGAATGTGGCTTTAACTTCAAATCACTATAAAAGAGATCACAAAGATAAGGACAAAATTTTGAAAAAAATATACAAGGTAAAAATGATTTCCAGCATATTATTTCAGTCAGAATTGTCAATAACACGCTTAACCTCGAAAAGCAACCAATTTTTTTATTAATTTTAAAAGTTCGGTTCAGGCAGGAAGAAATTTACAGCACCAAGAAGAATATTATTAATATTAAGTTACTTAATATTATTATTAATATAATATTAATATTAATATTAGATTGTAATTATCTTAATAATTATGTCCCTAATTGTCTCTTTGATAGTCGTTTCAAAATCATTTTGCTGTTATTAAGTATGTGCAAGCTTCTTGTTTCGAATTATCAAGAATAAAATCATAACAAAGAAATAAAAATATTTAAATTTAAATATTCTTATTTAAATTTTCTCAAAACAGCATCCGATAAGTCACAAAATTTCAAGGAAATTATAATATTAAAAATTTTAATAATAAAAATGATGCGTGGTGCGTGATGTGTGGGCATATCCCTGGCTTGAAGGCATGTAAACGAATAAAATAATTTTCTTAGAATTGAACCTGGCATTCTTTCATCATTTAAACGAACTCGTTTTGCAATGCATGCATAATTTTCCGAGTACAGCAGCTCATTATTAAATTTCCAGAAAGAAAACACATGCATTCAGGCTAAAATTAAATTCTATAAAATAGAAATTTTAATAAATGCTAACAGGGAACGTCTATTAAATTTCAACGAAAATAGCTCAAGAGTAGAAATATATTTTAAAAAAAAATTTGATGTGATAAATTGAAAGCTCTATACAATAAAGCTATTTACTATCTTAAAGCTCAGTTAATGCGCTAAAATACTTACTAAGCAGGGTTACATAAGGTTACATAGGATTTTTCATAGTTACAACCAGTTACTTATTAAACCATGATCTTGAAAAATTAGCTTATTTTTATTATAATGTCGACCTTTTTTCTTTTAGTATATTGATGAATCCATGAAAAGTGTACTTTCGTAGCACTGACTCTAAGATTATTTTCTGACTTAAATTTTTAAAACTATTGAACATTATTTTATATAACCTTAATTTCAACTTACCTCTTAAGCCAGTTACTAAAAGTTCTATAATATATCAAACTATACGTCATGAAAACAGTGTTTAAAAACTTCGAAAATTTCCTAACCACAATAATTACTGCTGCTCATATTTATTGTTTCCTCGAATTCCAACCAAGTAACCAACGCACCAGTTGAATTTTAAGTGGTAACAAGAAGCGGCTTGTTTCGGAAAATCATAACTAAATGCAATATTAATAACAGCCTTAATAATGTTTAACATAATGCCTAGAAAGTAGCTGATATTGAGGGTGGGCGCTACTAATAAGAATCGCTTGATTTGTTTAGAATTTTCTCCTGTAGATACAAATCTCCGCCTTGGCGCTATGCATGTATAAAAAAATACTTAAAAAAAATTAAAAACAGTTTTGAACAAACATAGTTTGTAGCAAACATGTAAATATGTTTTAATAAATTTTATGCATTATCATGCGCAACCAGTGCCAGGGGCGTGACTAGAGGCTAAGCAAGGCTAGACCGATAGACAAGTGAAGATGGCAAACATATGGAAAATATAAAAAAAAATCTAGGCAAGTGAAAGACAAAACATGAAACAGCGTAACAAATTTGATGGTTTTTCTAAGTAAAATATGATGGAAATTAAAGAGGAAACAATATTCTTGCAGTTGAAAGAAAAGAAGAAAGTTTTGAAGACAAAATTGAGAAAAATATTTCAGTTTCTTAAAAAAATTACTTAAAACCACAACGAAAATATCAGAATTAACATGAATATCAAAAATGTTATCAAATCAACAAAATCAATAATATCAAGATAATCAAAAATATAAAGAATTTCAAAAATTTCAAGAATATCAAGAATGTCAGGACTATCAAAATAACAACTATATAAAAAATATCACGGATGTAAAGAATGCCATGAATGTCAAGAATTTTAAGAAAATCAAAAATATCAAGAATAGCAAGAATATCAAGAATATCAAGAATATCAAGAATATCAAGAATATCAAGAATATCAAGAATATCAAGAATATCAAGAATATCAAGAATATCAGGAATATCAAGAATATCAAGAATATCAAGAATATCAAGAATATCAAGAATATCAAGAATATCAAGAGTATCAAGAATATCAAGAATATCAAGAATATCAAGAATATCAAGAATATCAAGAATATCAAGAATATCAAGAATATCAAGAATATCAAGAATATCAAGAATATCAAGAATATCAAGAATATCAAGAATATCAAGAATATCAAGAATATCAGGAATATCAAGAATATCAAGAATATCAAGAATATCAAGAATATCAAGAATATCAAGAATATCAAGAATATCAAGAATATCAAGAATATCAAGAATATCAAGAATATCAAGAATATCAAGAATATCAGGAATATCAAGAATATCAAGAATATCAAGAATATCAAGAATATCAAGAATATCAAGAATATCAAGAATATCAAGAATATCAAGAATATCAAGAATATCAAGAATATCAAGAATATCAAGAATATCAAGAATATCAAGATTATCAAGATAGTTAAGAATGTCAATAATATCAAAAATATCGAGAATATCAAGAATATCAAGAATATCAAGAATATCAAGAATATCAAGAATATCAAGAATATCAAGAATATCAAGAATATCAAGAATATCAAGAATATCAAGAATATCAAGAATATCAAGAATATCAAGAATATCAAGAATATCAAGAATATCAAGAATATCAAGAATATCAAGAATATCAAGAATATCAAGTATATCAAGAATATCAAGAATATCAAGAATATCAAGAATATCAAGAATATCAAGAATATCAAGAATATCAAGAATATCAAAAATATCAAGAATATCAAGAATATCAAGAATATCAAGAATATCAAAAATATCAAGAATATCAAGAATATCAAGAATATCAAGAATATCAAGAATATCAAGAATATCAAGAATATCAAGAATATCAAGAATATCAAGAATATCAAGAATATCAAGAATATCAAGAATATCAAGAATATCAAGAATATCAAGAATATCAAGAATATCAAGAATATCAAGAATATCAAGAATATCAAGAATATCAAGAATATCAAGAATATCAAGAATATCAAGAATATCAGGAATATCAAGAATATCAAGAATATCAAGAATATCAAGAATATCAAGAATATCAAGAATATCAAGAATATCGAAAATATCAAAAATATCAAGAATATCAATATTATCAAGCTAATCTAGAATATCAGGAATATCGAGAATATCAAGAATATCAAGAATATCAAGAATATCAAGAATATCAAGAATATCAAGAATATCAAGAATATCAAGAATATCAAGAATATCAGAATAACAAGATTATCAAGAATATCGAAAATATCAAAAATATCAAGAATATCAATATTATCAAGCTAATCTAGAATATCAGGAATATCGAGAAAATCAAGAAATTCAAAAATGTCAAGAATATCAAGAATATTAAGAATATCAATAGTTTCCAGAATATCAAGATTTTCAAGATTATGAAGAAGACAAGATTAACAAGAATATCAGGAATATCAGAAATATCAAGATGGTTAAGAATATCAAGAATATCAAAAATATCGAGAATATCAAGAAATCAAGAATATCAAGAATTTTAAGAATATCAATAACTTCAAAATTATCAAAAAGACAACATTATCAAGACTAACAGGATTAAAGAAAATATCTGGAATATCAAGAATATTAAGAGAGTCAACAATATCATGAACTTTAAAATTATGAATAAGACAAGATTATCAAGAATATGAACAATATCAGGAAGATCAAGAATATCAGGATTATCGAAAATATCAGGCATTTCAAGAATATCAAGATGGTCAAACATATCAAGAATATCTAGATTTTCAAACCATTTCAAGATTATCAAGAAGACAAGAATATCAGGAAAATCGAGAATATCAGGAATATCAAGAACATCAAGGTAGTCAAGAATATCAGGAATATCAAGAATTTTAAGAATATCAAGATTTTCAAGAGTATCAAATAGACAAGATTATCAAGAATATCAAGAACATCAGGAATATCGAGAATATCAGATATATAAAAATAATCAAAAATATCAAGAAAAACTAATATATCAAAAATATCAGGAATATTAACAATATAACGAAATTCAAGAACATCATGAGTGTTAAGAAGATCAATAAAGGCTAGAAAAATGGTGATTATCTAGAAATTAAGAATATCAATAATTTCGAAAATGTCAAGAAAATCAAAAATATCGGGAATTTCAATAATATCTTGAATATCAAAATTTTCGAATAGATGAAGATGTGCAAGCGTCAATAAAATCAAGTATATCTTTGATAGAATATACCAAGAATACCAAGAATATCATGAATATCAAGAAATACAACAGTATAAAAAATATCAAGAAATTAAGAATATCAAAAATTTTAAGAATATCAATATTATCCAAAATATCAAAATTACCAAAATTATATAGAATGTCTAGAATATCAAAAATTTCTTCAATATCCAGATTATGAATATTCTTGAGAATAACAAGAATATAAATTTTTAGAATATACAGAAAATCAGTTTAATCGGGAATGTCAAGAATATAAAGCATACAAAAATTCTCAAGTTAACTTAAGAATATCTTTAAAGTTAGTTTAAATTTCTTTGGAGAGTTTTCAAGCTGATCTGCCCACACCTCATTCTTCTCCTAAAATAATTTTCTTCAATATTCCCAAACTATGTACTTCAAAATGCACCACATGCATGTCCGTCACTGTCTGGCAGCATATATTGGAATTCTTGATTCTTGATTTATGGTGAGCTGCTCCAAGTTGCATCCTCCTGCTGTCTGCTGCAAACAGCAACAAACAAAGTTTGGTGGGCGTGTGAGTGTGTGTGTCAGTTTGTGAGAGTTGCCTTCGGCGGCAGATACTTTAATATTAGATGCGCTCAACATTTGACGGATCATTCGACCAACTGACAAAGCATCGGTTACGCATTCAAACTAATTTCAAATTTATTACGCTGTTCTTGTTGGTAGTGTTGTTGTTGGTGGTATTGTTGCTGTTGCTGCTGCTTGTGGTCTTATTAAATGGGGGGGAAACAACAAAAATCAAACAATACAGATGAGCTCAAGTTTTTAAGAAAGGATAAAGACGAATGGGGCAAAAAAAAGGAACGAAATCTGTTGCATCTTATATTTCAAAATAATTGATGCGCACTCAATCGCACACTGACAACAACACAGCCAACAACAATAAGAAAGAACTCTTTGCTGTGCAGCCAACATGACGCTGCTGTTGTTGCTGCTGCTGATGCTGCTGCATGGAAAAGCAATTTTCCACGCTTTAGTCTGCTGTGGCGGAATCTATCTGTTTTCATTATCCGCAGCAAGAACATTTCTGTTGCTGCTGTTGCTGCAACAGCAGATGAGCCTTCAGCTCAATATCACACCAACACTCAAGCAGACACACATTCTCAAACACACACACATATACAAACCAGCTACAAGCACTTCGACAACGGATTTTGCTGCTTTGTGATATAATGCTTGAGCATTATCCTTGCTTGCTGCTTGATTCCTTGACTCCGGTTAGCAGACATTGGCATTGAAAATTCCTTGCAACATCTTGAACAGCATTGCATGCGTTGCCCGCTTGCCAAACTCCTAACATTCTCTCAACAAGAGACAGCCAGCCACCAAGGATATATAGAAAAAAAAAATATATATATTCCTTGGGTTCACCGCAATGTTCAGCAGCATTCCTTTTTCTTATTATGCATTGTGCGTGTGGTTGTGTACTGGTACTTTATGTTTCGCTATGTGTTAATGTGTGCGTGTTTTTGTGTGTGCTGCCGTGTGCTTGTGTGCATAATTGAGTGTGCATTTTTATTATTTTCATTTCTGCTGCTTTTATTATTATTATTATTATTTTTATTTATTTTTATTATCATAATGAAAACGAATTTTAATGCATTTTCATGCAACCGTGTTAATTTTGATTGCTTTTGTGATTATATTTTTGTTCTTCTTATAAAAAATGCACAAATTTTATACGCTTTGTTGGAGTTGTGCAGTTTTTCCGGCATCTTTTTCTTGATCTTCATTTTCTTCCTCTTTTTCTACTTCGACTTCTACCGCTTTGTATTAGCTGCTTAAAGGCAGTTAAGACTTTGTGTGGTTCCCATGGCTTGCACTCTATGCTGCAGTTTAATGCCGTCTGGCAGTTCTTTGATACTCTTTATTGTGGTGATTATCTGAGCAGACGACTTTTGTTGTTAGTTTTGAAGTGAAAATTTGCTGCTTCGCTTGATAAGCATTTTATTGAAGATACAAGCAATAAGCGAAAGTCAGGATAAGCAGAAAATTTGCGCATACATTTTTGAGCTATTTTGTGCGCCATTTTATTTGTATTAAATTCGAAAATAAAATTAAAAATTCAGAAATTGTTGGAAAAATTTAAAATTAAAATAAATAATTTCTTTAATTTTTGAATCAAACCTTAAAATATATTAAATTTAATGGAATTTTTGTTCAATCGACTTAAGGAGGACATGACATTGGCCGTTTTTTGAAATTGATTGTTATAATTTTTTATTTTAGTAAATATTCTAAAGATTCTAACAAAAAAAAAGAAAAAGTTTCGATAGTATCGTAAGTGTAGACGTAGAATTCCGTCTAAGTTATAACCTCTTCTACTTTGTCTCTTTGGTCCGATTGTTTTGTTCATTTTGCACGTATTTTTATTGATCTTCCAAAAATTAACAAATAAATGAATAACACTCAATTATGGACATTTTAACGAGGCCAAAACAAAGAAAAAGTTAAAAAGTAAGTATAATTAAATGAGCAAGCAAAAAGAAACAAGCCAAATTTCAAATTTTTTCGATAATTTCGTTAAGTTTGATAGGTTGAGTTCATTGACTTAGTTGAATATTTTTTTTAAAAATATGCATTTTTCTTCCTATATTTTACTATTTTGTGACTTTAATATAATAATGACAAAATCCAAAATTAGATATTCATTCAGCGCAGGATATATCTGATATTTTCGTATATATATTATCTTTGAACGAAGAGTATTAAAGGCTGTAGGTATACCCTAAAGTATTCGCCAAAAACGTTGCCTAATGACCTTGAAAAAATCTGTTAAAATGACCCCATACAAACACGCTGTAAGACGTAATTCTACGTCAAAAATTCATTCAAAAAAAATTTTTCATGGAAAAATTCTTATGTGTTCAAAAATTACAGCAGGATCAGTCAGAGCGCATTTTTATTTTTCCTTGCATTTTTCTTAGTTCACAAACTTTGAACGCGTTTATCTCGAAACTATGTTTTGTCGTACTGGTTCAATAAATTATAATTACAATTACAATTACAATTACAATTACAGTTAAAATTACAATTACAATTATAACTACAATTACAATTACAATTAAAATTACAATTACAATTACAATTACAATTACAATTACAATTACAATTACAATTACAATTACAATTACAATTACAATTACAATTACAATTACAATTACAATTACAATTACAATTACAATTACAATTACAATTACAATTACAATTACAATTACAATTACAATTACAATTACAATTACAATTACAATTACAATTACAATTACAATTACAATTACCATTAGAATAACCATTATACTTACAGTTACAGTTACAATTACAATTACAATTACAATTACAGTTACAATTACAATTAAAATAACAATTACAATTACAATTACAATTACAATTACAATTACAATTACAATTACAATTACAATTACAATTACAATTACAATTACAATTACCATTACAATTACAATTACAATTACAATTAAAATTACAATTACAATTACAATTACAATTACAATTACAATTACAATTACAATTACAATTACCATTAGAATAACCATTATACTTACAGTTACAGTTACAAATATAATATTACAATTATAACTTCATCTACCCGAGGCCACGCTTTAGATGGTCTTGACCGTTTCTCACCAATGGCAACTGTATATCTAACTTCCAGGGCTGCAATTGTGAAAATTGTCTTATGCAGGCTCGTCCCTTCACAGTAGAGACTTCATGTAACCCTACAGAAAAAAAAGTCTAGTGGGGTCAAATCGTATGATCTTGGTGGCCATTTTATTGCTCCATTGCGTGATATTCTTTTCTCACCAAACACACATTTCACACGGTACCTTGCTTCATTGACTGTAATGTTGCGATTTTCATTTTTTAAACAAAAAATGGTCTAATGATAACCAAACAGCGCATTTTCAGGGAGCATTGTCAGCTCTTGAGCTGCCTCTGACTGCTCTTCAGATCAAATTCGACAATTTTGTTTCTTGACGTGCCCATTGAAGCAAAAATGGGCTTCGTTACGAAAGACTATTTTTCAGTAAAAAAAGTAGATCTACATCCAACTTTATTAAGACCCATTCACCAAACAAACGTTGTTTTGGTAAGTCACCGGCTTCAGTTCTTGCACCAGCTGTATTTTGTATGGTTTCATTTCACGATCCTGACAAAAATGTTCCAGGTGGTTGAATAACATAAGGCCTATTTTTCGAGAACAGCGACGATTTAACATACCGCCATCAGCATTGACACTAGCCGATACAGCAGCAATATTCTCATCATTTCGAAGTTTTGAAACTGGTGTGAAATGTGGTCACAATATTTTGGAAAGCCTGTTTGGTGGTTCGATTATGACGACCATAAAATTAACTAATGTATACACTTAAGTTGTGTATAAATTTCTTAACTACTATGTTCGGTAGTTCCCTCAAAGCAGGCCTTATATCAACAATTTCTCTCTCTTCTTGCTTGCCAGCAACGATGGTTGGCATCAATTAAAAATAAATCTGAGTGTCATATGAAATACTCATATTATTCAATTAAAACCGAACAACAGCTTACAATGAAAATTAATTGCTTTATCTGCAATAAATCTTCAAAAACCAAAGAAGCAGCAATTGACAAAATGTCAAATGCAATGATCGATGATCACCGACAAGATTAAGTGGTACTCTAAGGACGGCAGGGGAAAAAAAGAGTACTGGAGGAGCAGGCATTGCACAACGCATTCCGCTGGCTGACATATGACACCAAAAAAATTTCAAAATCGTTAAAAGATATTCTTGGAAATAACAAACAAACAGATCGCTAACAGATCATGTGATGTAATATAATATAATAAAGTGGATCAATTGCTCAACAGCATAAGGATGTGAAGGGCATAAAAAGGACGAACAACTGTTGAAATATGCCTCACAGCAGCACTTAAAACTAGCAGGCGTTTTGGTTGTGTTGTTGTTGTTTTCTGTGAGCTTGTCGTAGGCTAACGAGCGCTCGTTAGAGTAACAAAATATTTAAAATTCTTAAAGAATAAAATAAAAAAATTCATTGTCAAGATAGCAAAGGTTATATAAGCTGCAACAACAACAGCCATATAAAGATAGCATATCGTACTAAGCGTGTTAAAAATCAAGGATTAGTTAAGATAGCTTGCATATATTAAAAACAACGTAGCTAGTTAAAGCGTTGCCGTAGATTTATTTGAAGCTGTTGTTTTTTTTTATGTTTTTTTGTTTTTTGTATATTTTTTTTTTTTTTTTTTTTTGTATTGTTTTGTTTTAAAGAAGTGTTACAAATTTTAAACCTTTTTAACGACTGTCAGATTTTGTTGGCGCATCATTATAAGGCATACATTTTTGTGTAACATGGATTTTTTGTTTTTTTTTTTTTTCTTTTATGACTTTTGAGCATTTTTGTGTAGGTAGTTGAGACATGGAAAACCTTTTTCTTTAGCAAGTAGTAGTCTTCAGAAGAAGAAGCAGCAGCAGTAGATTTATTTTCAAGCAATTCGTGGCTCATCATCGTGCCATACTTAGGTGCCTGTTTCTGTTTTTCTGCAGTTGCTTTTTAAAGAAAATTTAAACTCATTGGCTATGGTTGCGGGCAACATACCGTAGGGATCTAGCTAGCTAGCTATACAAAGGTACCTACCTAAATTGGAAATTTATTACTTGTTACTTTTTACGTCATGTTTTGTGTTACTTTATTACTTCACTCTCTCTTGCTTTTTCCTTGACTCTTTGCCTGGCCGGCCGTTTTTAATATTAGGCGCGGCCTTACATAATTCCATTAAAATTAGAGAACTAAACATTAGAAACAAAAAAGATAGAAAAATAATTTTGTTAGTTTGACTGAAACTGAAACTAATTTTTAATTCCCAAAGTCATGCAGGAAAACATAAATAGTCAGAAAGCCAAAAAAAGGAGTTGAAAACGAAATAGTAGAAGCAGCCGCAACAGCAGCAGAAGCGTCTATGCAGGCCATCACAGCATATGCTCTATGGTAGCTCATAATGCTAAAAAGGTGTTTCGTATTTTGTAATTTATTTTGAACATGCTTAGATAGTAAAGCAGAAAGAAAAAAAAAAAACTTAGAAAAGTGGTAACATTTGAGGCAGTGTAGGTTA